>JAAEAF010002939.1:0-28968 GCA_011037195.1 Triatoma infestans
CGTTTTTACTGAAATATAATTTTCAGTTTTCTGGTATTTTCTCGGAAATGGCTCCAACGATTTTCTTTAAACCAGCGTTGTTAACTATGCATATAAAGAGCTACAACTTTTATTTGAAACTTTTCCCCTGATAAATTCATTTAAGGGAACTTTTGGGGGAGGGGGGTTATGTTTTTCTTTAAAATGCTATCACAGTTGATTATACAATTCTGTCATCCAAATTGAAATAACTAGAAATTAATATATGACCCAAATTCCGAGTTTCAAGGAAATTAGTAAACCGGACAGTTTTACTGGACAGTGTTTTCACTTTTCGACGAATTTCATTTTAAATTTGGTACACTAACTATAAAATTTGTCAATTATAATTTTGAGTACTGGAGTAAGAGAAAGTTGTGTGAGTGTTTCACACCAGATTTTTTTGAACTCAGTGGACCCTCAAAACGGATATTTCCGGTGAAAACTCGATATCGAAAATTTAACACGATTACAATATTTCCTCTTACTAGGAGTAAGAGAAAGTAAAAAGAACAACTACCAAAAATTTAGAAAGCCTGGTTTTATTACACAGAATAATAAATAAAGCTTAAAAAAAAAAAAATCTGTAAAATTCAAAATTATAATGGTTCTTATTTACTATCACTTCTTCATTTTTAGTTTTCAACAGTATTTAGTGATACCTCCTCTTGCTCTGATAACTGCAGCAAGCCTCCTTGGCATTGAAGAGATTAGATTTTGGATTCTTGAGAAATCTCATTCCATTCTTCAATAACTGCTGTACGTAGCTCCCTGAGAGTGCTAGAGACAATCAGAAGTTGTCTAAGCCGTCTTCCAATTGTGTCCCAAAGGTGTTCTATTGGATTTAGGTCTGGACTTCTCGGTGAAGAAACCAAATGTCGAATCCCAAAATATCCTGTAGGTACTCAAGGACAACTCGAGCAGTGTGACATCTGGCATTTCCTGCATTAATAAGAAAATCATCGCCGACTCTTTCAGAAATTGGCACAACATATGGCTGAAGAACCTCTTCAAGGTACTTCCTTGACGATTAGGCGTCCCATTTTCCACGATATGTAAGTCTGTACGTCCGTCCAAACTTATGCCTCTCCAATTCATAAACCGCCTCCACTAAAAGCCACTCTTGGAGAAATGTTAGCCTCTGCATATCTCTCACCTTGACGCCTCCAAACTCTCATCCTTCCATCTGGTGAATGTAGGGTGAATCTCGGACTCATCTGTGAATAAAACACGTCTCCAATCCTCTGTTGCCCAATTGACATGTTCTCGTGAATATTGCAGTCTGGCGACTCTATGTGCTCTGGTGAGAAGAGGGCCAGAAGCGGGTATCGTGGAAGCTAAGTTTGTTTCATTTAACCTTCTTCTGACCTGTCCTAGTTGAAATATGGACATTATGGACATCAGCGATCAAGTGACGTAATGATTGCTAGTGACGAACCTGTTCTGTAAGACATTCAGCTGAATAAATCTCTCATCTGTTCGGGTTGTACGTCTAGGGCGGCCCGTAACCTGCCGTCCGTCGGGAGTGGCTACTAGTCTCCCTATGGCTTGCTAAATTCTTTAGACAGGATTGGCTCATTCGTAGTTTCTGAGCAATTATTGCTCTTCATGTAATGTCACCACACGTACTGCAATTTCTTCCGAATAATTACCATGAAGAGGCATGTTAAGAACAAAAAGCGAAAAAAAAAAGAACTGATAAGAAAAACTAAACAAAAATGTGTAGGAGAGAGAAATTACCAGAAACTGTGAAAATAAAGAACTGGAATTATTATTGCATTTTCAAGAGTTCAGAGAATTAGTCACTTAAAAACATAAACAAATGGTTCAGCCTCTTATTTCTCTTTGGTTCAGAGTTCATTTACAATGATTGTATAAAAAAAAAAATACAGTAATAGACTGTAACTTCAAATTACATCATTTTAAAATTTTATGCAATACTTTTGTCCAGCAGTTTACATACTAAATACATATTCTTCTTCAATTAAACAAAAATTTGTTTTATTTTTTACTACGCCATCATTGGTCGCGGCTATTCAACCATTCGAGGTCGGGATTCCCAATAAAATACCGATTTCTCCATTAGTCTGATATTAATAAACTTATTCCTCAAAAATCCGCTAAGCAAGGACGTGATTTATTGATATCAAATAGTGTGCAAAAGTAAAGGATTCAAGATTTTTTTCTTTTTTTTTAATTAAGGCGCGTCAACCAACATTTATGGTTTTTGCAGGAGGTGAAGTGGGGTTGTAGTAGCATTGTTTCCGACGAGCTGTCATATGCAGTTTCACGGTTGGTCACGGGGCATGGACAGTTGAATGGTAAATGGGCAAGGATGGGTCTGGCAGGGGATGGGAGCTGAAGGTGTGGAAGGAGGAACTAAGTGAGCACGTGTTGTTGGATTGCCCTCTGTATTCTGATTTGCGTCAGTGCTTGCAGAGGGAGGTTGGGTCCCACGTTGCTTTGGAGAATAATAGTCTGCCCCTGCTGCTCGAAAATAGTGCCGCGTACAGAGTTTTAGGCGATTTGTGGAAAAACCATTGAAAAGGAGAATGGAATGGGTCAATAAATAAAATAGGGGCTGATTGGGTAGATAGTTTAAATGTTGGAATGAAAGTAATTTATTACTTGGGTTTCAGGCTAGCGTTTAGTTATAACCCTTAGTTTTAGGCTAGTTTGTAAGGTTAGGTTTGTAAGGTCGTACCCCCTAGGAGTATTGAGTACTGAGGGGCGTAAGAGTGTGTATGGTTGAATGAACGAGCTTAGACAGCAAGGGTGTAAATAAATTTTAACCGAATTGGAATGAATGGAAGATAAGTTAGGATAGGAATAGGTTAGGTTCTTTGTGCTCCCAGGAATATCGAGTACAGGGTGGACCTGTAGGTTAGGATTAGCTTACTTAAGTTCATTTGCATTGTTTCTGGGCGTCACGCTCAGCGATAGGGGCGTCATTTAGGTTAGGGCTTCTTATACGAGCGGGTATGCGCGAGAGCTCAGGGACCGCCTATCCAGTGTGCCTTTTTAATATATATATAATATAAACACTGATGGTCATTTGCGCCCGAAGCCTTCTCACACTGCACTGCCGGCCCCCAACAAGAAGTATTATTAGAGCTACCTTATCATTTAGTTTAATTTTGTTAAATTACCTAATAAATACATCCAATTGGATGGCAAGCTACGTATCAAAACTGGTAACACTTTCTACTAAAGTAATACCATCATCAACACTAGTCGCTTTTTTTAAATAAATAATCTTCCCTACATTAAGATAACTTTCCATAATGATAGCCTTTAACAAATGCATCTCATTTATTAACACAGCATAAATTCGAACATTTTTTGTTTGTTTTAATTTTAGATTCTGTAATAACATTAACTATAATAGATTCATATTCTAAATGTGCACTAGATATCAATTAAATAATAGCTTTTTATGTTTCAAAAAACGATGGGGTAAAATTGGTGTTTATTTTATTTAGATTAGATTTCTTCGAAAACTATATTGGATAGCAATCAATCGTCGAAACGTAGAAATAATACATGAAAAAATCAGTTGTATAACACTGTCGCTTACAAGATTTACCACACTTATTAGTGCAGCTTACACAAAATTATAGAATTGATACATTATCTTTAAATTTGGAAATTTATTCAGTTGTTCAATATAAATAAAGAGGTGGTGGATGTAAATGTTAGTATCAGAGACATTTTCCGTGGTAGCCTGCTTCATTTTGTGGTCATCGATCGGTTTCGGGCGTTCGCCATCTTCAGGATGCGTTTTTCAGACAGTGTGACAACACAGACTTGCACAGAGCAGACTTAGTTTCACTAGTGAATCTAAGTAAAGTAGAAGGCGATTTGCGTAAAAAGCATTGAAAAGAAGTATGGAATGGGTCAAAAAATGGGGGCTGACTGGGTAGACAGTTAGCATGTTGGAATGAAAGTAATTTACTGCGTGAAACTTCATGAATACGGACGGGTTTCAGGCCAGCGGTTAGTAAGGACCTTTAGTTTTAGGCTAGTTTGTAAGGTTAGATGTAGGGTTTTCTCGTACCCCCCAGGAATATTGAGTACTGAGGCGCGTAAGAGTGTGTATGGTTGAATGAACGAGCTTAGAGGTCAAGGGTGTAAATAAATTTTAACTGTATTGGAATGAATGAAAGATATCAATGAATGGAAGATCACCACTAAAAGTGAAGGAGTGTGTGAAACTAAGTCTGCTCTGTGCAAGTCTGTGTTGTCACACTGTCTGAAAAACGCATCCTGAAGATGGGCGAACGCCCGAAACCGGTCGATGACCACAAAATGAAGCAGGCTACCACGGAAAAAGTCTCTGATGCTTTCCAGCTCTGCGGAACCAACCACCACAACAAATAAATGTTAGTAGTTAGCGCCTATGACAGGCAGTCTTGAATATAGTTTCAATGTCGTCCAGATGACAGACCCAATAACCATGAACAATTCCAAAAATATAACATCTGAAATTTTATCATAAATTTCTCATAAAATCAAATTTTTCCAGAAAAATATTAAAAAAAAAAAAAAAAAATTTATATCTGTGTAGTTGGCATTCCAAAGTCGGGCACTTCCGGTTGATAGATTTTGACCAGAAGCTTATTATCACACATGGTGAAGTTACGTACATAAACGGAATATCATGTTTTTGGTTCTTACGATTTTTCTTTTTTTTTTAGGTATTCTGTTATAATAAACACACACTCATATACACGACAATTTATTTCAAAGTCAGATGTTTTAAAACATTGATTCCCGAAAAAAACTCAACTTGAAAAATTTGACATGATCGCATTACTTTCTACTTTATTTAGTGTAACTAAAATTTATAATTATAATTATATATAAACATTCGCCAACAAAATATAATGGAAAATAAAAGATTATTTTAATATACGATCGTAATTGTTTTAACTAATTAATTAAAAGTACGATGAAATTAGATAAGGAGCTAAGATATATATAATAAAAATATAAGAACATTAAATAAATTCGGCGCTAATATAAACAAATTTATTTCATCTACACCTACAAGGAATTAAATGTAACGTGAAAATGTTTAGTTAGTTAGTTAGTTAGTGTGTGTGAAGTAGTGGGGGTAGGAGGAGGAGAAACTGAAAGAAGAATACAGTAGCTTATCATTTAATTGAATCTTTACGGACATATAAACAAATGTGGATAGTCATTACTTCAAACTAGTCAATCTAGACAAGACCGGATATTAATGTAAATAACAAAAGCCCCAAACATTTTGGTTGTTCTAAACTGTCAAAACACATTGCTATTATATACTTATTATTGAATTATACAAGTAAATATGATGATGATGATGATGCTGATTTATTATTATGTATTTATTTATTATTTATATTTTTGTACGTACTATAAATATTTAAAACTCTTTATTTCGTGGAAGATCTAGAGCACAGGGCCCCATCTTCATAGGACTCTTTCCAGCCAGTGTAAACAAATCTTTAAATTCAAAATTAATTTTAGGAATGCAAAAAATATATTTTTATTTAGAGGAAAAATATCCAACAATAAAAAGGAAGTCAGCTGCACAATTTATAAATGGTTTTAGGAGTACGTATTCATGTGAACAATTATATTCGGGCATGAAAGTAAACAAAACAATTTACAGATCAACTGATAAACATACTCGTATTTCTGCCATCATGAAAAGATTGATCTTTTAGGTTTACCCCATTAGCTTTATCAAGTGTAACGGCCCTGAAGCGGTTCTAGCAAACCAATCACTGACGCGGGTCTCAACCCGCGTTTTTCATCATCAAGCCTGGTTCTTTGTCATTAAATCCAAATATTTGGAAATTTTTTAGACAGCAAAGGCTGTCTGATTAATTTTATATAAATGCGTTGAAAGAAATGAATGGTAAATGGGCAAGGATAATAATAAATAATATTATAATTATACCTTAGTAATGGAAGAAGCAAATGGAAATATTAAAA
Source organism: Triatoma infestans (assembly GCA_011037195.1). Taxonomy (NCBI): domain Eukaryota; kingdom Metazoa; phylum Arthropoda; class Insecta; order Hemiptera; family Reduviidae; genus Triatoma; species Triatoma infestans. The sequence continues at coordinate 6,004 of JAAEAF010002939.1, forward strand.
AAAAGAAAGTAGAAATAATTTTGGAAATATGTTAGTGATTTTAACTTAAAATCAAGTGTATTAGCAATTAAGTGAACTTACAATCTGTTAAGATACACTAGTAAACTGAGGTCAATGCTATCCCGAGACAAAGGGTAGGTAAAAAGAGACGGTTAAGGGCAAGACAAGGTCATTTGGTGCCAGTATTTCGAGAAAATTTGAGTTTAACATTTGTGTTTTAAATCAATCTAGCTACAAGAAAAATTAAGTGCGAGAGTTTTTGTATATTTATAAGCTTATTTCATTTATTACAATTTACTTATAATTGTTTTTTTGTATTCAATTCTAGTCAAAGTATTATAGTAAATTAGTGGTATCTTAGTGATCATTTCTTAAACATCTCTCTAAAACATACACACATACGAGGTGTGTAAATTAAGTAATGCGACTGATTTTTTATCTTTTTTTTATTCAAATAAAATTACAATTCAACATTGTCCCCTTCAAAGTAACTACCTTGGGAAGCCAAACAACGCTGAAGACGATTCTTCCATTCGTCATAGCAGTGCTGGAACTCGGATACTGGAATAGACTTCAGTTGGTCGGTTACGGCTGTTTGAATATTCTCCACTGTTCCAAAATGACGTCCCTTGAGGTGATTTTTTTTTCAATTTGGGGAACAAAAAAAAGTCACATGGACTCAAGTCGGGTGAATAAGGAGGCTGAGGAGCCACAGGAATGTTATTACTGGCCAAATACTCATTAATAGAAATCGCGGTGTGAAAGATTTTTCGGAACCATTTTTGCACAAATTTTTCTCATCCCCAATCATTAGTCAAAATTTGATGAACGGTTGTGTGAGTCAAATTCAACTCTTCGCCGATCATTCGGACTGTCAAACGACGATCTGAACGCACGAGATCGCGGATTCTGCCAACATTTTCTTCGGTTCTTGAAGATGAAGGCCTTCCGCTGCGAGGCTCGTCTTCAATTGATTCCCTTCCTTCTGCAAACGACTTAAACCACCTAAAAATCTGTGCTCTCGACAAAACATTGTCTCCATAGGCCTGGCACAGTTTTTCAAACGTTTCCGTTGCACTGTGCCCAAGTCTAAATCAAAACCTGATAGCAGAACGTTGCTCGTAATTTATGTCATTTTTAAAACGCACTGAAAAAAACCTTGCTCACAAAAAAAGTCACTACGGACAGTGCAACAACTCTAGCATTTTCAAATTTGCACTGGCCGTGTATCAGATGTTTACTTGCCCTACTACGCATGCGCCGCGTCTCCAGTGTTGCCAGATCGAACACTAGAAAATCAGTCTCATTACTTAATTTACACACCTCGTACATACGCCCTTTCAATACCGCTCGTGCTACACACTACAAACAAACAACACACAAACACACAACAACAATTACACATTATTAAACTAAAATGTAATTATTTCCATTCTATTGATTCTAATTAAAATTTCTATATTAGTTGTATAATTTTTATTAAAAAAAGTCATAAAGCGGCCCCTTAGCTTACTTGAGTTTAACACCCCTGATCTATATAACATTAATTAGAATTATGTCATGAAGAAATTAGATAAGGATCGGTCAAGAAAGATGGTGTTAATAAGAATTTAATGCCATTTGAATTATGAGTTTGAAAAAAAAATAGGTTTACTAAAATTGCCAATTTAATTTTTGTCTAATTATGTGAAATTCCTAACTAATAACATCGATATAAAGTAAACGTACTATTATAAGCCTCTTATTTTCTTCAGGCGTGCTTTACATCCAACTATTTACCATTCAAGTACGAGGGTCATTCAATAAGTAACGAGACAAATCGCTGTAGCTCAAAAACGGTTTATTTAATCATTACAAAACTTTGGCTACTTTTCAACATAGTCCCCAGCAACATTTATACACTTGTCCCAATCGTTCTTTAATTTGTGTATGTCTCTGGCATAAAATTCTTTAGGTTGATCTCGAAGCCACTTTTGCATCTGATTTTTAACTTCTTCATTGGATTGAAAATGTTACCCACGTAGAGCCTCTTTAAGGCGTCCAAACAAATGGAAGTCCGATGGAGCGAGATCGAGGCTGTAGGGAGGATGTGGGAGGATATTCCACCCCACTTTTTGAAGTGTTTTTAGAGTTAACTGTGCCTTGTGTGGACGTGCGTTCTCGTGAAGCAAAATCACGCCTTTAGTCAAGAGTCCACGATGTTTCATTCAGGCCTTACTTTGTTTGTGAGCATATCCATAGTAACTGGTTGTTGATGGTTCGTTGATAGCGAGATTTGAGGGAGGAAATTGCAACTTCAACCAGTCGTCCACTTCGTTACTCTTCACAGACCCTTACACGGCCACTTTTAAACTGTTCTACCCATTTGTAAACGTTCAAACGGTTCATACAATTATTCCCGTACACTTTCAAGATTCTTTCAAGGATTTCACTGCTTTTGATGCCCTCTACAATGCTCGAGCGGACTCACCATTGTTAACTGAATACATTTGAGGTTATGCTTACCAAATACTCTCGAACAGCTGATAAGAAACTAAGTAAGGATGTCAACTTGACGCACTGAAACTACTGTATTGATTAAGGAAACCGTTTCTAAGCTACAGCGATTTGTCTCGTTACTTAGTGAATGACCCTCATGTATGGACGGAGGCGGATAGCAAACATATATTACCTTACTAATATAATAATCATATCAATATATCACATAAAATCCAAAACTAAGACCGGAATCGAACCCAGTTTGGCCACACCTAACACCTCAGCTTGATTATCCGCGAATACATAAATATATAAACAAATTTAAATAAATAAATAAATAAATAAATAAATATATATATAAAACTACGCAAATTGCAGTAAGAAAAAGTCGTGTGATTACGTCATATCAGATTTTTTTTTTTTTAACAAATAGAAAAGTAGGAGCATATGTTCTTTTATATTGTATTTACTTAGTAGTGTACACATAATAAAAGTTCATTTAAATGTCAGCCACTGTTATAAGTAAGCTTCTTTCTATAAGTACAAAAATTATTATAAACAATAATAATACGAACTATAAGTTATAACTAAATATGGCTTATAATGATGATTATATATATATATATCTCGATCGTGATCTCATCATTAACCATCCGAGCCATATTTATAAAGTTCATTTCTAAAATAACTGATTATGGTGTACAAAATATAAAACTGGTTAAATTTAAGGTAATAAACAATTATGGATAAATTTTATAATGGCATGTTGCACATTAAATGCACTGTTATTATCGATATGGAACTTATATAATACTTTATGTAATTCTAATACGTTATAATAAAGGCTAAGTGCACTTAGTAACCAATGGGTCTACTGTGCACTCCGTTTCAGCACACATCATTTATAAACACGTAAACATCAGGGCTAAAATCGAAATACAAATTCGATTCCAAGTTTCGATATCAGAGTTTCCGCATTCACAAAAAAAAAAATGAAACTGGGATTCAATCTTTCTAACAAAAGAGATCAGCAATCATTATGTGAACGTTTTCCTTAAGAAGCAATGCCCTTACTAAGCAGGACAGTGATCATGCAAGGTGTCCAAGAGACGCAATACAACAACAATACAAGGTGCTGGAGTAGGTTTCCGGACCCATAAATGAAATATCGGCCTCTTTGTTTTCCTTTAATGCCTCTTGGCCACGAACTATCAACAAAAATTTTGCCAGTTTCTTCAATTGTTTCCGGCATTTATTCATTCATTTTTTACTTGATCTTACTCCCTTATGTAAGAGGATGTATTGCGATCAAGCCAGATTTTAGAAATTGAGTTTTCACCGGAAATACACGTTTTGGAGTTCCCTTAGCGAATGGTCTGTATGTATGTAGGTGTGTGTATGTGTGTTTAACAGAATATTTCAAAAACGAAAAGTCGAAGAAGCTCAAACTTGGGATTCGGTTTAGATATTACCCGCGCATCAGACACAATGATTTTGGGCAAAATCCATCTACCGGAAGTGCGACTTTACTGAATGACCCCCCCCCCCACCAATTTTTCGTGATTTTCTTTAAATTTCGTATACTATCTACACACTTAAAAACCTATCACTTTTAATTGAAAAAATTTTTCCCAGGAATATTGATTTTTTGTGGATTCTGGGAAAACAATAGTGTTTTGCTTTTCTCTAAAGAACCAATTCAGGTATAATATATGGTTTTACCACCTACATAATATGTATGCACTACAAGTCAGTCCTTAGACCCGTTGTAACATACGGCTCGGAGAAGGTGGACGTTGAGGCATGCCGACGAATTGAAATTGAACCGCTGGGAGAGATAGGTATTGAGGACGATCTATGGACAGTGTGCTAAAATGGGGGTGCCGAAAAAAATGGAGGAGTTAAGAGAGTTGTACGGGGAACAGCATATAGTGTCTGTGGTCAAGCAGGGAAGGTTGCGTTGTGTATAGGATGGAGAATACGAGGGCACCACGAAGAGCGCTGGAGGGTCAATCCCGGAGGCAGTAGACCGAGCGGGAGATTTAGGCTATATTGGATGTGTGAAAAAAGCTAGCTACAGAAAGGGAGGCTTGGTGTACTGACGGAGTGTCTGTGGTAAAGCCCCACATTGAGTTGAGTTGAGAATAATATTAATGTATTCCATTTCTTCAAACTTTATCTATTCTTATTTGTATAATGTATTCTGGAAATTTCAGGTTGGTAAAACAATGAAGATATTACCAGCAATATTAAAATTTAATTGTAAAATATTTTTTTAAACACGCTATAATTTTCTAATGTCTAATCAGTAAAATAACCTTATAACCTCCCGTATACAATCAACAAGTGTAGTTCGTAATAGAAACATTAAGATGAAGTCAACTCTCAGCACTAACTTGACGATTAGATGAAAACGCGAACCCGCTCAAGAACTAGTAAAATAAGCATGCTAACCAAGGATAAAATCCCAGATGTTATCCCAGCATTGCAGATCCATCCATATATATTCAAATATACGAATATTTCTATTTTCGTATTTAATATTTATTGGTAAGCACAGATAAACTTGATATGACTAAATAATAATACAGAATATTAAACATTTCCAAATGCGGCGGAGTAACATATTTAGAAAATCTAATATGACCCTAAAATGTTTAAAACTCCCAAAGAACTCTTACATTACATGTATTTATACACCCACATCAATTCTCTATTATAGGATTAACACCGCCTACTTTTCAAAATATCTCTTCTTTAAGTATATTCAAACATTACGTATATTCAACTTCTTAAAAGTTTGTTTACATACAAATAGTTCTTTTTTATCAGGTTATTTTTAAAATAAAAATTTATAAGAAAACGGTTGTTTCCTAAAACTGCTTTATATATATAAATATATATAATATATATATAAATAACATTATTGAATCATATTAGATATAACTAGAAAAATTAAAGATATACACAAGTGTGTTTGCGAACTCATTTAAAGAGAATGTGTAACATTCCAGGAATATATATATATATTCGTATATTGGAACAAGACAGGAGGTGAAGAGTGATGACGTCACTTTACACTGTTCAATCTCCTCCTTCTTCTTCCTCCTTCTCCTACAACTATAACACTGACATATGTCTGTCATACATTCTTCTATTTATTCGCATATATATATAGGCACCATTTATAAACAACAAACCAAATACAACAACTACAAAACTAAATACACAAACACATAGAAACCGCACTTCAAAAATCTTTGTATAAATAAACAAACTCTCTCTCTAGAAGAGCAGTACTATTTTTAATTTGCTAAGAGAGTGAACTATTTTCACATAAATAATTCTAATCTATACGTATGTGATACAATTTACTTATAGCATTTTTTTTTAACAGACACCTAAGTTGTTTTTAGGTCATCCATTCAATTTAAAATAAAAACCTTTTACAAACAGTTTTGAAGGTTACATTATGTAAATAGGTGTGTGGGGGGGGAGGATATTTTAGTTTCATTATTAGCTTTCTTAGCTATAAATAAAATAGCTAATACTGTGGCCTAACTAGAAATAAAAACGAAGCAATCCTATAGAGCATAGAATTTATAGAACACACCATACAATCATTTAAATAGTAATCATAGCAATAAATAAGGATCTACCTTAAGTAGTTACACCTAGGCAAGCAATAGGGCAGCCAAAAATCTGTAGGTCAGAAAATGTAGCGTGAAGCACTCAAACGACTTATCACAATTCTAAAATTGACATATTTCCTTAATTTTAACTTTCTCTAACTCCAAGCGGAAGTATTGTGATCGCGTCAAATTGGGTTATCACAGGAAATACATGTTTTTTCTCCTGATGTCCTCATGAGTAAGACAAAAATATTTTCAGCATACGTTGTGTGGTTTCATACATCTCAATAACGGAATATCTAAAAAAAAAAAAAAATCGCAGGAAGCTGGTAGTATTCCCACCACCGCATCTGACCAAAGTGGTTTTCGGCCAAAATCTATCATCAACCGAAAGTGCCACTTGATTGAATGATTATTACTTTCATTTTTTTGCGATTTTTTTCGAGAACGATTTTCCAACGTTTTTCTTTAAACTTCATATACTATCTATGTACATATATTTAAGATATTTTTCCCAAGAAAAATTGATTTGGGAGGGAGGGTTCTGGGGAAACAATTGCCCTAAAGTACCACTTCAGTACTCTTGGATGAGAGGGTACGTAACACAAACTTAAATAGTGTTTTATCTGCTCGGACAGCCAAGCTGCATTGAAGGCACTGAGTTCATGTGTCTTAACTTCCAGGTTGGTGTTAGAATGTTCTAAAAGCCTAGAAGAGCTTTCTTCTCTGAAGGATGTGCTTCTAGTCAGGGTACCGGGTCACATGGGAATTTTTAGGAATGAGGAGGTGGATAGGTTTGCCAAATTAGACGCCTCTCTCCCTTTTATTAGCCCCGAGCCTGCTGTTTGGCGTGTCGTCTGTCAGGCTTCCAATCATGGATAGCTTCAAAGCATTCATCCTTATTGGATGAGCTCAGTTGGTTGGCGGCAGTCCAAAATGTTAATCGGGGATTCCGGACAGGGCTGTTAGTGAGACGTTGCTTTGTCTTTCACGGAGCTCTCTCAGGCATCTGGTTGGATCCCTTCCTGGACATTGTAATTTAAGGAGACATCACTACGTAATGGGGCTCATGCCGGATCCATTTTGTAGAGTCTGTGAGATAGTAGAGGTGGAAACACCCATTCATCGTATGACAGATTGCGTGGGTTGTGAGGAGATTAGGTTCAGGACCTTCGGTTGGAGCAGGATGTCTGTGAAAGAGCTTAGATTATTGTCCGATTTGTTCGGACTGCGGTGAGTCTTAGATGGATTAGACCCGGGTCTGGATATTTGTTCTAGACCCGGTTTGTTGTTTTTCTTGTGGTAGCTATATGGGCCCAGTGGGGATTTGGATAGCGTAGGGTTTGGTCCCTCCCCACAGACAGATAATAATAGTAACCACTTCAGTACAGTGTATGCTACATCCACCGACAGAATATTAATATAAATTTGATTTCAAAATTTGAAGAAAATCGGTTAAATAGGAAGTGCGGCTTTATAGAATAGGTTTTTAGTTGTTTTTTTAATTTTCTTGAAAAAGGAAATGATTTTCATAAAACCTGGAATGTTAGCTGCAAAGATATAATCCAATCATTTTTATTTGAAATCATACTGATTTTTTTATAGTACTGAGAATTCTTTAATCTTAATTTTCAAATTTTTTCTGTTCAGTATATTGATGCTCTCTATTGGACTGCAATGTAATCATTCTACTGCTTGTCTGCTCTAAAGTATTTGATCCCTTCGCTAGCTCTATATTTAAGTTAGGACAAATGTGTAAAAATTTTTTAGTTAGATTTTTTTATTTTTAGTTGGATTTTTTTAGTTAGAATTATTTTTAAAGGAAAATTTTGATAACTAATAAAGTTAAGAGTTTACGAAGCTTCAAAAAAAACAACAAAGAAAGCTGAATTTTTAGAGACTTTTATTTGTATGCGTTTTTTGTTTTTGTTTTTCTATGTTTCTGACGGAATCAATGACTTTAAATACAGATCAGTTAAAACATAATAATCGTGAGTCACAAAGAAATAATCCAGGGGTCAATAATTGTAAATTCCTATGCAACAATGACTGGCGGAAACAAAAAGGAAACAGACGTGTCCGCCTTACTGGCTGACGCAAACAAATGATGACATTCTCTCCTTTTTTGTTCCACACTGGTGATCTACCACTCATTTTCATCTAGTGATTTATATTGTTCAAATTGCATACATGTTACGTGGACAGAATTAATATCGTTCAATACCGTAAATTAACAATCTTATAAAAAAAAAAAAAAAAGACGTGCCAACAAATTACTAACAATAATTAAACACGTCAATCAAGTTTTATTCCATCATCAAACTTAGCTATCTTAGAGCGGCCGCCAAAACTTTTTAATTGCACCAACTTTCCTTTTTTTACTTTCTCTTACTCCTACTAAGGAGGAAATACTGTAATCGTGCTAAATTTTCGATATCGAGTTTTCACCGGAAATACACGCTTTGAGGTCCCTTGAGTCCAAAAAAAAGTAGTTTTTGGAAAATGGTCTCTTGCTCTGTGTGTATGTATTTATGTATGTGAATAGCATAGCTCAAAAAACAAAAAAAATTGCAGAAATTTCATACTTCATATTCCGTTTGGGTACCACTATGGGATCCACGTTATCTGTCAAAATTTTTCAACCGGAAGTACCACTTTACTGAATGGTTTTCACTTTTCTGGTATTTTCTCGAAAACGTCTCCAACGATTTTCTTTAAACTAGGCATGTGAGCTACACATATAAAGAGTTACACTCTTTTATGTGAAAAATTTCTCCGGGTAAACTTATTAAGGGGGCTTTTGGGGAAGGGGTAGGATTATGTTTGTCTTTAAATTGCTATCTTAGTTGATTATACAATTCCATTATCTAGACAAAATTAATTAGAAATAAATATGTTGCTAAAAATTCAGAGTTTCAAGAAAATTAACAAATCGATAGTGCGCTTTTACCAGTTTTTCAGTTTTCGACGAATTTCATTAAATGTGGTTCACTATCTATAAATGTGGTACACTAAAAATTTGTCAAATTAGTAAAACGGCAGTGTGTTTTTGCTGAACACAGTTTTTTCAGTTATTGTGATTTTCTCCATAAAAACACAGATGAATTTTATTAAATTTGATATACTAACTATAAAATTCCAAAGCCTCACTGGGCCCATATAGCTACCCCCAAAAAAACAACAACAAACCGGGTTCTAGAACAAATATCCAGACCCGGGTCTAATCCATCTAAGATTCACCGCAGTCCGAACAAATAGGACAACCTTAAGGGGAAATAGCCTAAGCACTTCCACAGACATCCTGCTCCGACCAAAGGTCCTGAAACTAATTTCCTCATAATTCAGGCACTCTGTCATAAGATGGTTGGGGGTTGGGTGTTTCCTCCTCAGTCTCACAGACACTACAAAATGGATCCGGCATGAGCCCCATAACGGAGGGATGTCTCCTTAAATCAAAATGTCCAGTAAAGGATCTAACCAGATGCCTGAGAGAGCTCCGTGAAAGACATAGCAACGTTTCACTATTAGCCCTGTCCGGACCCCCGAAGAGCATTTTGGACTTCCGACAACCAACTGTGCTCATCCATAAAGATGAATGCTGTGAAGCTGTCCATGACTGAAAGCCTACAGACATGTGCCAGAAGACACGCCAACAGCAGGCTCGGGACCAATGAAAGGAAGAGAGGCGCCTAATTTGGCAAACCTATCCACCTCCTCATCCCCCAAAAATTTCAACGCTTGCAAACGCTTCGATTTTTATAGTTACGTGTTCTCGTACACAAAAGAGGGATGGGTTTGTAGTAGGTTACGTGAGCATATATTTGTGTCTGGGAAAATACTAAGATCGAAAAACACCGAGGATAACTGCGAAATTAATATCTATTGAAGATATAATAATAGCAATGCATAAACACAACTTATCGAATATGTGTTACATATTCTATCAGAGTTTCTTTTCTTTTATTGAACAGTAATATTATAAATAATGATTTAAATAAAAAACCCTTTATTATTAATATTAAAAGTAATAGTATGTGGTATGTTTGTTTATATAAAAGATTTTAGAAGCCGTTTTTTTGGTACATCGCGTTAAGCTATTCTGAAAATTCCACACTTCCGGATAATCACTTTCCAAGCTTCATATTTCGTAAACACAATTAATTTTCTTCTATTGTTAGCATAACCATGGGTACTTTGAAATGGAACTGTTGGATATTCATTGAAGTCACCGTTCCTCTAGAGACCCCCCAACAATGAATTTCTCTGAAAAAATATTTCAAATAAAAATAACAGGTCTTATAAAACGGTATTGTAATGACATGGCAAAGTGGACATCGGCATAGTCAAACACCAAAGAAATAATAATTTACAACTACTGGTTCCAGCCAGCTGCTACCTTAACAAAGGGTGGCAGTAATAAAACAGCGACCTAGTTGGCTGCCGACAGCCGCGGCCAACCAAACAAACAACAAAGCCTTTTCATCAGTACTTACATCAAAAAGCAAGCACCGAAAAGGTTGCTCGCTGACCTAAATAAGGTCAGCAAACTACGAAGGTCGCACATGGTCGCACACTAGGACAGATGTCTTGGTGTGAGTGTGAACAACAGTAATATATAAACTCTATGATATACGACGAGATGATTATTATATCATCCACGGCCAAAACGAGCACGTCTATATACACGAGCGGTAATTACTATACACAGTTATATTCAAACTTATCTTTCTCTTAGTTGTGCATCTTAGTTCGTTATTTTATCATTCTAATTTATCTTCTAGTTATTACTAAGTATTTTATTATAGTTATTAGTAACCATTTTTTACTTTAAAAACTATTGTTAAAATACAGTTTATTTTTATAAAATCCGTTTCAATAATTCGAGTACTAACTTCCAAAATCACTCAACTAACTTCCGCCCTCTTCAAGACATCAGCTACTCCAGGAATCACATCAAACGATTCCATTACAGTATGATTGACGACACAAGAAACGAACAGTAATTTTTAATACTATTTTGATCATCATTACTGCTTGATAGGCTATTGATTACACGGTATTTGCATACATTATTATGAAATTACCCTCCTGAGACTCAATGACAATAATTATTCACCAAGCTTAAATTTAAACTAACGACTAACGGAAAAACAGGGTGTATGTCGAAGTAATCCCCCATTTCCAGTTCTATGGAGGGGTTATTCAGACGAATTATTAGTCATCTTTACATTGGGACAAATGAAGCGGCAGAATTATATGGCCAAGATTTACAGACGTGGAAAGGAAGAACTCCTATCCTCTCTATATTACTAACTCACAAGAGATAGGACATGTTTTATACCACTATACATTTATCTTTATAACATTAGATCCAATGCGTATAATGTTGTAATTCCAAGATAATAAACGACTTGTGCTTGGTAATGCAAGAGAATGGTCATAATAACTACATATAACAACAACGTGTGCGGCAAGTCCAATGGATGTAAAAGGAATATTTAACTAGTTGTTTGCAACATTTTCTATCCAAATATCTTCCTTTCACATAACATCTGTATAAACATGTAAGTTTTTACATTCTCGTACTGCCTGCTAATAAGAGAGGAACTAAATTTTCGATATCGCGTTATCACCGGAAATATCCGTTTTGAGGTCCCCTGAGTCCAAAAAAAATGGATTTTAGCAAACGGACTGTGTGCGTGCGTGGTATGTGAACAGCATAGTTCAAAAACGAAAAACCGCAGAAAGCTGAAACTTGATATTCCGTTTAGGTATCACCATGGGATCTGACAGCACGTTATCTGTCAAAATTCCTTAACCGGAAGTACCACTTTATTAGTCTTTTTTTTTTTTAATTTTTTGTTCAAAAATGACTCTAACCATTTTCTTCAAACTTGCTATATCAACTACATATACAAAGAGCTTGACTTTTATTTGAAACATTTCTCTGGGAAAATTCATTTAAGGGCAGTTATGGGAGGAGGGGTGCGGTTAGGTTTTCATCTAAAGTGCTATTTTAGTTTATTAGACAATTCTGTCATCTAAATGGTGTTAATTAGAATTGGATATGTTGTTGAAATTTCGTGTTTGAAAAAAATCGTTGACCGGAAGTGCATTTACTTTATTTTATTAAATGATTTTTTTTTATTTTTCACTTTTTAGCGATTTTTCAAAAATTGCTCCGACGATTTTCTTGAAACTTTTTACATAAACTAAACATACAAATTACAACAACTTTTATTTAAAACATTTCTCTGGGAAAATTCATTTAAGGGCACTTTTAGGGCAGGGGTGGTGTTATGTTTTTTCTAAAGTGTTATCATAGTTGGATTATACAATTCTATCATCCATCATTAAAATTGCGACGTTTACAATGTTAGTTATACTGGCTATAAAAAAGGTGGAAGGAATTATACTTGTAAACCTAGGCGAACTTTGTGGAACACCCGCTGTCAAAATCAATAAAACTTGTGCAATTAAATAATAATAAGCCCACTTCTCTCCCTAAACCATTGAAAAATGAATTTTTCTTCAGAAATGTTGCAAATAAAATTTCCCTCTTTATTCTTACGCAGAAATATTTCAAAGTTCTTAGCTACAAACTTTGAAGAAAATCTTTGGAGCCATTTTCGAGAAAATCGATTGCAAAAACAAAAATCTGGTGTGAAACACACACAACTTTCTCTTACTCCAGTTCTCAAAATTATAATTGATAAATTTTATAGTTTGTGTACCAAATTTAATGAAATTCATCGAAAACTGAAAAACTGTTTGGTAAAAGTGCACTTCCGGTATTTTGGCCATCTATTTATTTCTAATTAATTTTCTTTGGGTGATAGAATTGTATAATCAACTATGATAGCACTTTAGAGGAAGCTATAACCCCACCCCTCCTCTAAAAGTGCCCTTAAATGAATTTTCCCAGAGAAATGTTTCAAATAAAAGATGTAGATCTTTACATGTTTAGTTTATATACGTAGTTTCAAAAAAATCGTCGGAGCCATTTTTGAGAAAATCCCGAAAAAGTGAAAAAAATCATTTAGTAAAGTAAATGCACTTCCGGTCATCCGATCTTTTTCAAACTCGGAATTTCAACAACATATTTAATTTTAATTAACATTATTTAGATGATAGAATTGTCTAATAAACTGAAGTAGCACTTTAGAGAAAAATATAACCCTACCCCTCCCTCAGAAGTGCCCTTAAATGAATTTTCCCGGAGAAATGTTGCAAATAAAAGTTGTAGCTGTTAGTATGTGTAGTTTATATACCAAGTTTGAAGAAAATCGTTTGAGCCATTTTTGAGAAAATCGCAAAAACGTAAAAAAACAACTAGTAAAGTGGTACTTCCGGTTGAGGAATTTTGACAGATAACGTCAGATCCCAGGTGATACCTAAACGGAATATCAAGTTTCAAATTTCTATGGTTTTTCGTTTTTGAGCTATGCTGTTCACACACAGACCATTTGCTAAAAACCACTTTTTTTTGACTCAGGGGACCACAAAACGGATATTTCCGGTGAAAACTCTCTATAGAAAATTTGACACGATCACAAACGCTTCACCCCCCCCTCTTACACCAGCATTAAGAGAAAAAGTTTTAAATATTCAAATATATTTCCCTTTTTACTTTCTCTTACTCCTAGTAAGAGGAAGTATTGTAATCGTGTCAAATTTTCGATATCGAGTTTTCACCGGAAATATCCGTTTTGAGGTCCCCTGAGTCCAAAAAAGTGGTTTTTAGCAAGCAAATGGTCTGTGTGTGTGTGTGTGTGTTTGTATGTGAACAGCATAGCTCAAAAACGAAAAACGTAGAAAACTGAAACTTAATATTCCGTTTAGGTATCAACATGAGATCTGACTGTGCATTATCTGTCAAAATTCCTCAACCGGAAGTACCACTTTACTAGTTGACTTTTTTACTTTTTTGCGTTTTCCTCAAAAACGGCTCCAAGGATTTTCTTTAAACTTGCTACATCAACTACATATACAAGGAGCTACAACTTTTATTTGAAACATTTCCCTGGGAAAATTGATTTAAGGGCCCTTCTGGGGGAGGGGTGGGGTTAGGTTACCCTCTAAAGTGCTATTTCAGGTTATTAGACAATTCGGTCATTTAAATAATGTTAATTAGAATTAAATATCTTGTTGAAATTCCGAGTTTGAGAAAAATCGGAAAACCGGAAGTGCTTTTGTTTTAACACTTTACTAAATATAATTTTTTCACTTTTTCGCGATTTTCTCAAAAATGGCCCCGACGATTTTCTTGAAATTACACATATAAACTAAACATTCAAAGATCTATAACTTTTATATAAAACATTTCTCTGGAAAAATTCATTTAAGGGCACTTTTAGGAGAGGGGTAGGTTACAGCTTCCTCTAAAGTGTTATCATACTTGATTATACAACTCTATCATCCAAATGAAATTAATTAGAAATAAATAGTTGGCCAAAATTCCGGGTGTGAAGAAAATCAGTAAACCGGAAGTGCGCTTTTACTGAATAGTTTTTTTCAGTTTTTGATAAATTTCATTAAATTTGGTACACTAACTATAAAATTTGTCAATTATAATTTTGAGAACTGGAGCAAGAGAAAGTTGTGTGAGTGTTTCACACCAGATTTTTTTTTAATATATTCTTTTCGCAGATTAATTTTTATAAACATAATTTTTTTGCCTTCACATAGTTTCAACATAAATATTTCTTTAAAAAAATTCTGAGAAAAGATAAAGCTAATTTTAATTAAAGGAAATCAAAAATTACACTACGGTTATGAAATAAAATTCAGCAACGGAGACAAGCCCATCTATATCAAGGGATAACACTGTGATGTTTCATTCGTTCTGACGTCAGCACATATCAATATGCTCGTCCAAACTATAAAAGCAGCCATTAAAATTCCTAATATAGCTTCTTTTCTTTTTTTTTTTTTATCTTGGCAATTATTGAGTTAGAAGGATAGTTGTGCTAATTCAGAATTATGAGCATTATAAATCAAAAAGTTTGGTGCGTAATATGTATGCACACAACTATCTTTTACTGCAATTTACATGATGATATTGACTAATTCTCTTCAAATATACAAATTCTTACTAGATAGTTAATTGCCTTTAGTTTCCTTCAAATTACAAGGAATACGAGAATTAAAACTTTTTAAAACAACTATTTTAAAGAAACCATAACCTCCCTCCCCTCACCCCAAAGCCACCCCCCCTATATTGTATGAATATTTTTCCAGAGAAATGTTTCAAATAAAAGTTGTATAGTTTTTTTTTTTTATATACGGGTCATTGATATAAATCTGAATTATTAAAGAAATACGTTGGACTCATTTCCGAATAAATCGTAAGAAAGTGTACAATCCATTCCACCAAAAGTAGTACTTCCGGTTTTGACACAATACCTTATTATCAGATGCTATACTAGTAAGAGTAATAAACGAAATATTAAGTATGAATTACTTGTGATTATCTGTTTTCAAGGTATGCTGCACTTCCCTGCCCCCCCTCCACACACACACACACACAGTTACCAATTTTTCAGACCTCAAAACATGTAGGTATTTCCGGTGATAAACCCTCGTTATCAAAAATTTGACATGATTTTAATTGTATCTTGTTTTTAACAACAGCCTTAATAGAAAGTAAAACGAAGTGTCCCAATCTTACAATTCAAAATTTGACATGATTAGAATTTGAGTAAATATGAGTGAGGGTATAACAACAGCTTTGGTAAAACGGAAGTGTTTTTCTTTCACAAATCTCACGATTCCAAATTGACCAATTTTCTTGGAACATTGGAATTTTTACTTAACTTTTGGTCACCAAAGACTTGGCTAGGCCCTGAATTATGTAAAAATTAGTTTACCGGAAACAAAATTTCAAAGTAAAATGACAGCTTCATATATACGTATGTAGATATACTAAATTTAGAGTTAATAACAAAGTTTGTCCGCAAGAGGTATCTGTTGCATGCAGTTACTTGGAGAGTAGCGACCTCACGGGTTATTTATTACAGCTCAGTACTCCATGTACTTCGTCAGAACAGTAAGCAATACACTTAAGCTACTACATACACTCTACATTTTACAGACAAGGACAACACAGGACGCAAACTAGGGTCTCCGTCCCTAGTTAACTGGCGTAAACCAAGGCAGAAGGAAGGGAATAGCACAATGCCCTCAGATTTTCTCTTCCTAGGAGCCTCTACAAGCTCCTAGAATGGCGGGCAGTAGTCTGTAACTAAAGAACACTGTTCGGAGCCTGGCAGTGCACTGATAAGACTCCGAGGAACACAATAGATCTTTCACATCGAGCAGTTTTGAAGAAAACTGGAAAAAAAATTAAGACAAAAAAAAAATCAGTGTAATAATTACACACTTTGACTTGCAAAAATTGGCTGGTTTTGGTCAAAACGTCCCCGGTCAGATCCCCCAGCTGATATCCAAACGAAATTTCAATTTTGAATTCTCTGTGATTTTCTTTTGGTTTTTCAACAATTTAGTTCACATATTCTCATACACACGTTATATACGACGCAAGTTTTGCTCAAATCATTTTTACTTTATCTTATTCCTGCTAAAAGGAAAAAAAATACTTTTAGCGAATGATTAAAAAAAAAAAAAAATTCTTCGGGAGCTTAAACTTGGTATTTTAGTTTAGGTACTACCACTATCATGCTGACATGAAAATTTCAGGCAAAATCCATATGAGTGCGGCGTACTTTATGGACTCAGAGGAACCCAAAACGTATATTTCCGGTGAAAACTCAATTTCGAAAATCTGGCATGATCGTAATATAGTTCCTCTAAGGGTAGTTAGAGAAACTAAACTTTCTCTTACTCCAATTCTCAAAATCATAGTGAAAATGTGAAAAAAAAAAATCATTTAATAAAGTGGTAAAGTAAACACACTTCCGGTTATCCGATTTTGTTCTTAAACTCGGAATTTCAACAACATATTCAATTGTAATTAATATTATTTAGACGACAGAATTGTCTAATAAACTGAAATACCACTTCAGATAAAAATCTAAACCGACCTTATATGAATGCCATAACTGCCCTTAAATCAATTTTCCCAGAGAAATATATTAAGTAAAAGTTGTAGCGCTATGTATGTATAGTTGATTTTAACAAGTTTGAAGAAAATCGTCGGAGTCATTTTTTGATAAAACACAAAAAAATTAAAAAAAAAAACAAACTAGTAAAGTGGTACTTCCGGTTGAGGAATTGTGACAGATAACGTACTGTCTAATCCTATGGTGATACCTAAACGGAATATCAAGTTTTAACTTTCTACAGTTTTACGTTTTTGAGCTATGCTGTTCACATACATACATACACACACACCATTTACTAAAAACCACTTTTTTGGACTCAGGGGACCCCAAAACGGATATTTCCGGTGAAAACTCGTTATCGAAAATTTGACACGATTACAATAATTCCTCTTACTAGGAAGGAGTAAGAGAAAGTAAAAAAAAAAAACATAATTTAGACTAGAGAAATATTAAGTTATGGCTTAATAAATAGTCCTTATGTTATGGCTTAATAAATAATATTTATTTCTATATAAATATGAAATAAATAAATTTAACCTACAAAACTTTAGAGGGAAGAAGTAATGTCCATATTATTAGTAAAATATTAAGGAATGCTGTAGACCTCGCATATACAGCAGATACATATATATATTTCTTATATATCATAAAAAAGAAATATATAATATTAAACTCTACAATATTATGGGAATGGAGAAGCTCTTTTTGGAGAACGGAAGGTATAAAACGGGTGTCACTAAACTTTCCCGAGATAAATCGCCTTAAAGCGGATAGAATACTAAAGTAGCTTAAAAGGAGACGTAGTAGAGTTATGCAAATATAAAGTTCCTTTATTCTTCTATTTTATGTTATTTAATATCCTCGTAGGGCAACATATTTCCTGTTTTAGCCATAAAAGTTCACTTAAATTGATAATAATTAGTAATTACATTAACCTATTAATGACACAAAATTGAAAATTAATTGTAACTGATCAAATATTATTGAAACAAAGTCTCCGTAATTCTTCAATATTGATTACATTTGAGTTATAAATGATTTACTACACGTAATCCTGAATTAATTTTGATCATTTATTGATTAATAGCAAATAATACGATAAAAATTTGTGTGTAAAATGTTTATACGACTTTCATTTACGTAGGTTAAATACGATTATAAAATTGATGCGATGGTAGTAGGTATACGGAATACTAACTTTGAACTTCCTGTAACGTTTTTGAGATATTCTGTTAAAAACAAAACAAACGCACACACACACACACACACACACACCATTAACTGGAAAAAAAAAACTTTATTTCTTACTCAGGGGACCTCAAACATGTATTTCCGCCGAAAACTCAATTTTTACACAATCACAATACTTCCGCTTTCTAATACAATATAGTAAGAGGATGTATTACGATTGTGCCAGATTTTCGAAAATGACTTTTCACCGGAAATACACGATTTAAAGTCCCCAGTGTCCAAAAAAGTAGTTTTTAGAAAATGGTTTGTAAGAGTGTGTGTATCCAATGTTTTCTTTTTTCTGCAGAATATCTCAAAAACGGGAAGTTCAAACTATGTAAACTCCATTTTTAGATAGTACCACCGCATCTCAAAACTAAGATTTCGAGCAAAATCCATCAACGGAAGTACCACTTTACTGAATTTTTTTTTTTTCACTTTTTGCGATTACCTCGAAAATGACTCCAACTATTTTCTTTAAACTTGGTATATATCAACTACACATATAAAGAGCTACAGTTTTTATTTGAAATATTTCTCCTGGTACAGTCATTTAAGGAGGCTTTTTTGGGGGAGGGGTGGGCTTATAGTTTCCTTTAAAGTTCTATTTCAATTTATTACACAATTCTATCATCTAAATAATATTAATCAGAATTGAATGAATATGTTGTCGAAATCCCGAGTTTAAAAAAAAACAAATTACAGGAAGTGCGCTTCACTGAAAAAGTAGTTTCCAGTTTTCTGTTATTTGTCTTAAGATTGCTGAAAGATTCTTATTAAACATGGCGAAAATATATTGGAATCGAAAACTACATTTTTGATGGGTTTTATTCAAACAAAAACAACAAATACCAAATTTTAGAGATAATTTATGGATTGTGTTTATTATGTTTACTACAAAAATCTAGTCTGGCAAAAATCAAAGCGAGTTACATAACCAACAAGTGTGAGTGTAACAGAAACATTGCGTTTGTAATAGGATCCGAAGAGAGGAATCTAAAGCAGAGAGAGAGACACACACACACACAAAATTGAGAATCTCACTCGCTAGTTAGGCCAGACTAGAATGGGAGAGTCTGTTTAAATACAGCTGCGCTAGCCCTACAGGGGACAGTCTTTAGAACAGTGCATACAGCAGTTACAACGCATCAGCAACCAACTACTACCTTTCTCTTCACTCACTCTAAATTTTTTCGCTACCATTTTCTATATTCGTGTAAAGTTCTGATACTTTGTGTTACTTTCTCATTATACAGTGTTTAGCATTATTTCCAGTTTATTTACCTCTCAAACCCAATTCTCTCCTTCTCATATTCATTATAAGTTAACATGAACTCTCTACACGAACTTGGTGAACTTGTTATGACGACGGATCAAAAACCGAAAGCGGTCAGTAACAAAAGGAATGTTATCCAGCATTGCGGAACCATCCACATATTCAACAGTTCCCCATTATTTCGTTAAAATAATGTAATTCTATTAAAAGGAATTTTTTCCTTGTAATTTCACTTTTGATCTCATGTCAAATCAATTGTACAAAAATATAATTATTAAATCAATATTCACTACAGTCGAAGTCCCCACCTAGTCATTTGTTTAGAATTTGTTAAAACTCTTTTTCTACCTAGTACGTTTCTATTTAGATAGAGTAGAAAAGACCTGTCTGTCGGCAGATTTTTTTTTCCTTTTTTTTTTTACAGTGTTTATTAAGAAACTAAAGTAACTAAAGGCGCGTTCTCACGAGTCAAGTTTAGTTGACCGATTTTAGTTGATCAACAGAAGTTGAATGAAAAACCTAGTGAGAACCTTTTCTTTCAATAAAGTTGAACGACTTTTTAGTGGATCAACAAAAGTTTGACCGAGTCAAACTTTATCTTTCAAGTATGACGCATCTTTCAGGTGAACCCGCGATCTTTCAAGTATTGACAAGTATGAACCCCCGAATCGCTCAATTGGCCTCTCAGTTTGCGTTCAACTCATACAGTGCTCCGTGACGTTATTGAAACGGTTTGATCGATTTCAGTTGAAAAGCATGAACCAAAACTGATTCAAGTCGCATTCAAATTTTGCTGATCAACTAAAATCGGACAACCTTAACTTGACTCGTGAGAACGTGCCTTAAACATCTTTAGAATACTTATATTACAAAACATTTTTCAAAATTTTCTAACTTTTTTTTTTTAAGTTATTCAGCACCCTCTTGTTTTAATCTACGCCCCATTCTATCTCCCCCTGAAATATTGTCCACTTTGGGAATCACTGGTGTGTCTATTATGAAATGTTATTGGTGATGTTGTGTTGCAGTAGTTTGTGTAGCACGAGCGGTTTAGTAAAAGGGCTTGTAAGTATATATGTTTAAGAGAGTGAAGTATCAGAAATAAGAAAGTAGTCACCACTGCTAACAATAAATATATTCTAATAAAATAATAACTACAAGTTATTTGCAAGGATATTATAAACTTATTAATATATTGTGGAACTGCACTGATTCTAAGATAGCGATTCCTGAAGTAATGTTCTGGTGAATGTCTACCACAGACTGTTCTTGTTCGAAAGCAGAACGCAGACTGTTCGAAGGAATGCCTTCTCTTACAAAACAGTTGGCCAAGTGGCACTGTATTAATTTAACGGATTCTAATGCCTTTGTCTCCCTAATAGCAACGACCTTAAATTACAGTACCCGAATCTAAAATATATTATTTTTGCCAAAATTATTTCACTTAAAATATTTTTCAAAACTATTTTTGCATTTCTTCATCAACTACAATTAATATGAAGAACTTATTGAGCACACACCCCGATAAATATGCTAGGATTCAATGAAAATTGAATGATTCAGTTACAAACTGTATCTATATTCAGCATAAAGATGTTATTCATTACTAAATAAGGTCATTATGTTGAAGGTGAAAAAAAAATATTTAACTAATATTTTACATTTTGAAATTAACTAAGACTTTAAATGGGCAATTACCGTGCTATATATTTGCCCACCCCACCAATTATAATAAAACAAATATGGAATTAAAAACAAATATGCAGTTACAAAAAACAATTACATATATATATATATATATATATATCAGAAAAGCGTGGGTTATTTCATTCAAGTTTTTTCAAAAGGGACACAAGAGAGAGAGGGGGATGCGAGAGAAATCGACTCCCACTGTATTTTATGAGTGCGTGGTGTTACCCACCACCACCAGTTACGTCATGAATTACTGGAACATAAAGAATGGAGGAGGCGTTCAACTCACCTTGCTTTTTTACATTCTCATATGTTTTTTCTTCTCATATTATTATTATTACAAATATAATATTATTTAACCAGTCTAATGATTATTCAATAAAAATTTACGCAGCTTACAGCCAAATTTTACTCTAGTATTCTACAAATCTTACTCCCTAGTAAGAGGAAGTATTGTAATCGTGTTAAATTTCTGATATCGAGTTTTCACCGGAAATACATAGGTATGTGAACAGCACAGCTCAAAAATGAAAAACCGCAGAAAGTTGAAATTTGATATTCCGTTCAGGTATCACCATGGGATCTAACAGTACGTTATCTGTCTGAATTCCTCAACCGGAACTACCTTTTTACTAGTTGTTTTTTTTTTACTTTTTTACGTTTTTCTCAAATGGCTCAGACGATTTTCTTCAACCATGGTGTATCAACTACACATATAAAGAGCTACAACCGTTATTTGAAACATTTCTCTGGGAAAATTCATTTAAGGGCACTTTTAAGGGAGGGATGGTGTTAGGTTTTTCTCTAAAGTGCTATCATAGTTGATTATACAATTCAATTACACAAAGAAAATTAATAAGAAATAAAGATATGGCCAAAATTCCGAGTTTCAAGGAAATTAGTAAACTGGAAGTGGGCTTTTACTGAACAGTTTTTTTCAGTTTTCGACGAATTTCATCTACACAAACTATAAAATTTGTCAATTATAATTTTGAGAACTGGAGTTAGGAGAAAATTGTGTGAGTGTTTCACACTAGATTTTTTTTTGTTTACATGATAAAAAATTTACAAATACGGAGGAATAGAAAACGGGGATGTTTGGGGCTTTTTTTTTTTTGCCTCCAATGATAGCTCCAGGTATCAGAAGGATATCGAATTGTTGACTTACAGATGGGTCCAAGTTGTAGAAAATGATGGTCTGTATTAGAAACATTCTACAGAGTTTACAGGGTTTAATATAATATTGTATTCTATAAAAACCAGACGTTTGTGAAAGAGTCCACAGAAGTTTAGTCATTTTTTTTTTATCCACCCCGTACACTATTAGATCAGCTTGGAGATCATCTTGGAACTGAAAAGTTTTTGAAGTTATGAATGTAACCAAATGGAAGTATATGTTGCAGTGGTTGGTTCCACAGAGCTGGAAAGCATCAGAGACATTTTCCGTGGTAGCCTGCTTCATTTTGTGGTCATCGACCAGTTTCGGGCGTTCGCCCATCTTCAGGATGCGTTTTTCAGACAGTGTGACAACACAGATTTGCACAGAGCAAACAAACGAATGTGTAAACTAAGTTTGCTCTGTGCAAGTCTGTGT
>JAAEAF010002940.1:0-131350 GCA_011037195.1 Triatoma infestans
TTTTTTTCCACTTTTTCAGGATTTTCTCAAAAATGGCTCCGACAATTTTTCTTGAAACATAATATATAAGCTAAACATACAAAGATCTACAACTTTTATTTAAAACATTTCTCTGGGGAAAATTCATTTAAGGGGACTTTTAGAGGGAGAGGGTGGGCTTATGTTTTTCCACTAAAGTGCTATCATAGTTGATTATACAATTCTATCATCCAAACAAAATTAATTAGAAATAAATAGATTGTTAAAATTCCGTGTTTCAAGGAAATTAGTATACCGGAAGTGAGCTTTTACTGGACAGTTTTTTTGTTTTTTTTTCAGTTTTCGTCATATTTGAATTATTAATTTGTGTACACAAACTATATAAAATTTGTAAATTATAATTTTGAGAACTGGAGTAAAAGAAAGTTGTTTGTGAGTGTATCACACCAGATTTTTTTTTTTTTTTGGAGATTTTTTGAGTTACAAACAAACACACTCCGGGGATCGATCATTCGCTAAAAAGAAAATAAAAATTTCTTTGTACACAGAAATCTTTAAAAACACATATTTCCCGGGAGGGGGGGGGGGGGAACTAATTTCTGAAACTTTTGACAAGATCACGAATACTTCCCACTTACTGCAAGTAGGGAAAATAAAAAAATTAAATAATTAACTGTTATTAGACAAAGGGTACAAAAAAAAAAAAAAAAATTATACCGTCTAATGAAGATTTTAAATAATACTTTCTATTTTATAAACCCCCCCCCCCACTATTTAGTTAATGATAATTAATTGGAAACGCTTAAAACAATGTTTAATTAGTTTAATAATAAAAATTCATTCCCATTTTTATAGTTTTGTTGTTAGTTCTCAAGTTATTAAAAAAAAAAAAAGAAAAAAACTATTTAAAAAAATTAAGCCAGTATTATGTTAACGTAGAATAGATAATAAGGATTATTATTTATTTTTTTATTTATTTTTCTCCTAATTTTATTTTTTAAAGATATTTGCATAACTTTACGAAAAAAAAAAAAAAAAAAAGTAAATATTATAAGTTAAGAGTTGCGTGAATGCTTTCGCAAGCACGCAAGGTAGGATGTAAGAAAGACGAAGTGAGAAGGTGATTACACTTTTGCAAGGCTGTCAGTTAGTAACTCTTTCTATGAAGTATTTTAGAAAGTAGTGGGGATAAATTAGTGGGAAACCAGCTAGTATAGAAATGAGTTGGAAATATAGGCATATAAACAAAGAATAATTTTTTTTAACGCATAAGCTTTTTAAGCTTTAAAACATAAAGAAGTCGTCATACATAATTTTTTATATATACATATATAATATAAATTCTTGCAAAAAAAAATAAAAAAAAAAAAATACCAAAACAAGATAGTTTCGAGTATAAACAAATCACCTTGATCTTTTAACCTTTTCACTTAACATCATGACAATATTTTATTTTAATAATTTATTTATTAAATAAAAAACACTTTAATGTCTACACTAAATATTTTTATATATTGAGTAAGCCTGCAAATATATTATACTTCATTCCCCCCTCCCCCTCTTAATGAGACACATTTTATTATTAGAGATGCGATATTATAGAATAAAAAAAATCTGGAGTGAAACACTCGCACACCTTTCTCTTACTCCAGTATCTCCAAATTATAATTGACAAAATTTATAGTTGTGTATCAAATTTAATGATGAATTTGCGAAAAACTGGAAACAACTATACCATTTAAACGCGCACTTCCGCGTTTAATGATTTTCTTACACCCGGAATTGTGGCCATCGTTATTTCTAATTAATTCATTTGGATGGATACTGTGTATAAAAGATGATACCACTTTACAGGAAAGCTGTAACCCTACCCCCTCGCCTAAAAGTGCCCTAAATGAATTTTCCCAGAGAAATGTTGTTAGATAAAAGTTGTAGAATCTTTGATGTTTAGTTTCTATGTGAGTTTCAAGAAAATCGTGGGGCCATTTTTGAGAAGCCGCGAAAAAGTGAAAAAAATCCTTTAGTAAAGTGTTTAAAACAAAGCACTTTCGGTTATCGATTTCGTCAAACTTGGAATTTCAACACATATTAATTTAATTAACATTATTAAATGACTGAATTGTGTATAACCGAAATAGCACATTAGAGGATAAACTAACCCCACCCTCCCCAGAAGGGCCCTTAAATCAAATTTCCCAGAGAAATGTTTCAAAATAAAAGTTGTAGCTCTTTGTATGTGTAGTTGATGTATCAAGTTTAAAGAAAATCGTTGCAGCCATTTTTGAGAAAAACCAAAAAAGTAAAAAAAACAGTAAAGTAAAAAACGAGTAAAGTGGTACTTCCGGTTGAGGAATTTTGACAGATAACGCACAATCAGATCAGATCGCATGGTGATACCTAAACGGAATATTCAGTTTCAACTTTATACGGTTTTTCGTTTTTGAGCTATGCTGTTCACATACACACACACACACACACACACTCACTGACCATTTGCTAAAAACCACTTTTTTGGACTCAGGTGCCTCAAAACGGATATTTCCGGTGAAAACTCGATATCGAAAATTTGACACGATTACAATACTTCCTCTTACTAGGCCTAAGAGAAAGTAAAAAATTAAACAGCTGTTTCTAGAAGTGTTATCAAAATTTAGGAGCGTTTTTTTTATTTTATCTTTTTACATTTTTACTTTCTCCTTACTCCTTAGTAAGAGGAAGTATTGTAATCGTGTCAAATTTTCAATATCGACTTTTCACCGGAAATATCCGTCTTGAGGTCCCCTGAGTCCAAAAAAGTGGTTTTTAGCAAATGGTGTGTGTGAACAGCATAGCTCAAAAATGGAAAACCGTAGAAAGTTGAAACTTGATATTCCGTTTAGGAATCACCATGGGATCTGACTGTACTTTATTTGTCAAAATTTCTCAACCGGAAGTATCACTTTACTAGTTTTATTTTTTAATAATTTTTTACGTTTTTTCTCAAAAATGGTTCTGGCGATTTTCTTCAAACTCGATATATAAACTACACATACAAAGAGCTTACAACTTTTACTTGAAACATTTCTCCGGGAAAATTCATTTAAGGGCAGTTATGGGGGAGGGGTGGGGTTAGGTTTTCTTCTAAAGTTTTATTTTAGTTTATTAGACAAGTCTGTCAACTAAATAATGTTAATTAGAATTGGATTTGCAGTTCAGCTGGTGGTAATAAAGAGTAATATGCTCACCTCTCTCCTGACACCAAAAATAAAACGAACACTAGAGTTTAGAAGCTCTTTGTATACACTTCGTATTCAGATCCAGATAAACAAGACAGCAATAATCTACATGTGATAGGGACGAGTGTCTGAACCAACTGCTTTCTTAATGAAACAGGTAGAATCTCTTTATGATATTTCAGTTGATACAAAGCTCTCTTCATATTATTGATATCACCCACATGATTGTGCCAAGTTAGGGTACTACTGTGAATCAACATAAGGTAGATCAATGTTAACAATCTTGATCCTAGGCATATGGTCAAAATCGATGCCACTAACATATCTAGAGCTGCCAACTATCATTGCTTTCATTTTAATTGGTATCATTCTTTCATTTTTTTTTGGCACAAAATTCTTTGAGTTGATTTCGAGCCACTTTTGCGCACCTTATTTTTAACTTCTATATTGGATTGAAAATGTTTCCTACGTAGAGCCACTTTAAGGGGTCCAAACAAATGGAAGTCCAATGGGTCCGTGGTCGGGGCTGTAGGGGAATATGTGGAAGGATCGACAAGTAAGTGTAAGTTGTCTTGCAATCCATCTCGCGCTAGTTTTCTTGTACTGCAACTTATTCAGAATAATGCTATCGACAGTTTCAACACTCGCGTGAACACTTCTTCAGCTATCAGTTCAACAGTAATACGCCTGTTGTCCTGAATTAAAGCATTATTGCGAGATTCGAGGGAGGAAAGTTGTAACTTCAATCGGTCGTCCACTTCATTGCTCGTCACAGACACTAAATAAAAAAAATATTTAATTCTCGCCATTAGGCAATTCCATAGAAAAGTTTCTCATAAAAATTCAACAAAAATTTCTTTACGCTTGGATTTTCATCTCATAAAATAGGTGTAACCAATACTTTCTTAGATTATTTTGAAAAATAACGTTAATTATTACACTCACTATTAAGAAAAAGAAAAAAAGGTCATCTGCCAACTATTTTCGCACGAAGATAAATATATTTTTATTTTAAATTATGTTGATTCAAACCATTTATTTACTAACCTATCATTTTGATAACCTCAGGTTATTTAACTATGACACCAATAATGTAAGTAATTTGCCGTTAAATATTAAAATACCAAATTTCATACAAAAAAATTATAATAATAATTCCCAGAAATTATTTGAATAGTTTGATTAAGTGCTGTATAAGAATCATGACAGAGAGAAACATAGAATTTTGTCTTTATATGAATTTTGTCTCATCTTTATTTTTTAATTTTTAATAATTAATTGTAGTTTGAAAGAACACTAGAAATGGAATAGATTATTATTTAGATAAATATTTTTCTAAATTACCAAAAAAAAAAAAAAATCAATATAGTAAAAATCTTAGGTATAATATTATAATTTTTTACTTTCTCTTACTCCGTAGTAAGAGGGGAAGTATTGTAATCGTGTCAAATTTTCGATGTCGAGTTTTGCACCGGAAATATCCGTTTTGAGGACCCCTGAGTCAAAAAAATTGTTTTTTAGCAAATGATCTGTGTGTGAATGTATATATATATTTATGTATGTGAACAGCATAGCTCAAAAACGAAAAAACTTTCCTATTTATGTCAATTTAGTTTAAAATTTTGCCGCTAGGTTGTGCAACGGTCACAATATGGCGGCTATTTTAAAGATAATTTGTCAATATAATTGTCTTAATGCAGCAAACTAATCGTGTGAGTGTTTCACAGCAGATTTTTTTTTTTTTTACTTTCTCTTACTTCTAGTAAGAGGGGAAGTATTGTAATCGTGTTAAATTTTCGATGTCGACTTTTCACCGGAAATATCCGTTTTGAGGTCCCCTGAGTCAAAAAATGGTTTTTAGCAAATGATGTGTGTGTGTGTATATATATATGTATGTGAACAACATAGCTCAAAAACGAAAAATCGTAGAAAGTTCAAACTTATTATTCCGCTTAGGTATCACCATGGGATCCGACAGTGGATCATCTGTCAAAATTCCTCAACCAGAAAATGTAACCTTTACTAGTTTTTTTTTTTTTTTTTTTTTTACATTTTTGCGGTTTTTAAAAAATGGCTCCAACGATTTTCTTTAAATGTAGTGTATCAACTACATATACAAAGAGCTACAACTTTTATTTGTAACATTTGTCCGGGAAAATTCATTTAAAGGCACTTCTGGGGGAAGGGTGGGATTAGGTTTTCATCTAAAGTGCTATTTCAGTTTTTTAAACAATTCTATGATTTAAATAATGTTAATTAGAATTAAATATGTTATTGAAATTCCGAGCTTAAACAAAAAATCGGATAACCGGAAGTGCATTTACATTACATTTATTAAATGATTTTTTTCACTTTTTCGCGATTTTCTCAAAAAAATGTCTCCGACGATTTTTTTTTTTTTTTGAAACTTCGTATATAAACTAAACATACAAAGATCTAATCTTTTATTAAAACATTTCTCTAGGAAAATTCATTTAAGGGCACTTTTGGAGGACGTATGGGGTTATGTTTTTCTCTAAAGTGCTATCAAAGTTGATTATACAATTCTATCATGCAAAACAAAATTAATTAGAAATAAATAAATAGCCGAAATCCCGAGTTTCAAGAAAATTTGTAAACCGGAAGTGCGCTTTTACTTGAGTTTTTTTTTTTTTTTCATGAATTTCATTAAATTTGGTACACAAATTATAAAATTTGCCATTTATAATTTGGAGAACTGGAGTAAGAGAAAGTTGTGCGAGTGTTTACACCAGATTTTTTTTTTTTTTTTTTTTTTAAGAACGTTCAAATAAATGAGGTATTAAATTATGGCAATTCTTATATAAACAATAAACAAACAGAGAATGCTAGTTCTATATAACACTAATTTAGCAATAACAAGAAATTCAACATTCTATCCATGTGGAAACTAACACAGTATGTGATACAATGGCGATTGTGTAAAAAAATTTTGTTTCCACAAGATTAAAAATTACTTTTCATCGCCACCATGTAGTAAATCATATAATCAATTGTAATTCTCTTATTTTATTTTTGTCTTCATTTCAATTAATTGTCTAAAAAAAAAAAAAAAAGAAATTACTTTATTACTTAATTTTATGTACAATCTTACTTTAAAAACCCTATAAATTGTCCTAGGATTGTTTTGCTGTCTGGAAAAACTAAATTTTTACGATCCTTAATCGCCGTATACTTTTAGTCCGGCCATAAATACTGTTAGAGTTAAAAATAGAAAGATAAAACTCACTCAGTTAAAAATAGGAAATAAAACTCACCACTCAGGGATGAAACAAAACTTTTATTTGGGAATGAACTGTAACTTCATCAAGAACAATTAAAAAACAGAAAAGAAAAAAAATTCAGTTTATCATATCAGGTTTTTTTTTTTTTGGTTCTCACTCAGATGAAAACCTCAAAACATGTATTTCCAATTGTATCTCAAATTTGGTGATCGAAATTGATTTCTTTTCAGACTATACTTCAATGAAAACCCCAATTCGGAAAATTTGACACGAAAATAAAATACCAGAAATAATGCGGTGATATTATGGGTATTATGGTTAAAAAAAATATCATCTGTTATAAGGTAGGGCTCATTAACTTGGAACCCTTGCTGTACAAACTGTGTTAGGAAGAGGAAGAGCCCGGGCCGAGTTATTTTAACAATAGCGAAGCAAAATAACCTAACAGCATTGCGATACGAAATCTTTGGGCAGAGATAGTAATGGAAAAAAGATTTGTTGGTGAATGCCTTGATCTCCTTAAACGAGAGAAGGGTTCACGTACTAGAACATCGGGGATAGCACATCACAGTGGCATAGCGCCGGGATATAGCCTACCCACGGTTCTAATCCAATCTAATCTAAAGATATAAAAGAATTTGTTGACCGTTGATGAATTTTAAGTAATGAAGAAATTTGATGAGGATCGGTCAAAAAAAAACAAAAAAAAAAAACATTCAATTATGCCAACGTTTCGACAGAGTTTGCCGGCCTTTATCAAGCCTTTTAATATATTAACAGTCGTGAAGATGTGGAGAAAGAATTTTGAACATATACATTTTTATTACATTGCAGAAACATAAAAAGGAAAAATAAAAAGTTACTAATGTCTTTTGTTTTAAAATCGCCGGAGCCATGTTTGAGAAAATCGCAAAAAAGTGAAAAAAATCATTTAGTAAAGTGGTAAAGTAAATACACTTCCGGTTATCCGATTTTTTTCAAATTCGGAATTTCAACAACATATTTAACTTTAATTAACATTATTTAGATGACAGAATTGTCTAATAAACTGAAATAGCAGTTAATATGAAAACCTAAACCCCATCCCTCCCCCAGAAGTGCCTTTAAATGTATTTTCCCGGAAAAATGTTTCAAATAAAAGTTGTAGCTGATAGTATGTGTAGTTGAGATATTCAAAGTTTGAAGAAAATCGTCGAAGCCATTTTTGAGAAAATCGCAAAAACGTAAAAAAAACAAAAAAAAAAACTAGTTAAGTGCTACTTCCGGTTAAGGAAATTTGACAGATAACGTATTGTCAGATCCCATGGTGATAACTAAACGGAATATCAAGTTTGAACTTTCTATGATTTTTCGTTTTTGAGCTATGCTGTTCACATACATACATACATACACACATAGACCATTTGCTAAAAACCACTTTTTTAGACTCAGGGGACCTCAAAACGGATATTTCCGGTGACAAACTCAATATCGAAAATTTGACACGATTACAATACTTCCTCTTACTAGGAGTAAGAGAGAAAGTAAAAATTATGTTACTGCCATCAACTAAATGTGTATGTTCAAAATTCTTTCTCCACATCTTCACGACTGTTTATATTATTAAAGCAATTGATAAAGACAGGAAACTCTGTCCGAAACGTAGGCATAATTGAATGTTTTTTTTTTTCTTTGACCGATCCTCATCAAATGTTTTCATAACCTAATCTATAGGTATTTTTATTTATTCAGCGGGCTTAACGTCCAATTACCAAATTAGGTGTCGTGGACGGGGGCGAAAGCACTTACTTTACTAATAACAATTTTTAAACAAATATAAAATTTAGTTATACGCTGGACTCGAACTGTGATCCTCCCACTTACAAGTCCATGCTCATAACCACTAGACCAACACCCGCCCCTAATCTATAGGTATTATAATAGGTTTTTTTTTTTTTTATGTTAATAAAATGACAAAATTTCTTCAAACTCAAATTTTACATATTTGTCCCAACAAGAAATATTGAAGTGGTGGGGGAGCAAGTACCTACCTGCAGGTAAGAGAACTCTTAAATCATATATTGCCTATGAAGACTTAGTTTCTAAAATTACAAGGATTAAGAGAAAGTAAAAAAAAAAATTTTTTTTGTTTTGTTTTTTTTAAAGAAATAACTTTATTTTTTTATTTTTTTTATTTAATTATTTGATTTTTAATAGGGAGGACAGATGTTAAGAATGAAACAAGAGAAAAAAATGACCGTTGGAGAAATGTGAACACCGGTGTAGTAGACTCAAGGACATTATCGCCCGCCAACCCACGCCTACCAAGGGTGTGGACTAATATTAAAATAATACTACTTTCATAACTTATAAAAACTTGCTAATATTATGTGCAACTGGAACAAAGAACTAATTTCATTATATATATATATAAAACATATGTTTATAACATATGTTAAATATATATATATATATTATGTTTACTTGGACTTACTGACGTAAGGGTACGGAAAATTTCTATCGAAGATAATATTTTAAGGTGTGTGAAGTGTACGAAAAATGTTTTTTTTTTTTTCCTGCAGTCGTTGAATAATTTTATAATTATTCCACTAAAATCAGTGGCTAAAGTTCCAATTTTTTTTCACTAGTGAGTGTACATACTACTTTCTCTCACTAGTGTGTAAAAGTAACATTATTAATTAGCCTGACATCTAGCGGTAATACGCTGGAAACAAGATCAAAACAAATCCCAAATAATCAGCGGATTTGAGGTTATCCCCAAATTGAGCAGGTTATAGAGAAGGGTGTAGTTGACTTTTCCCGAGAAATGTTTTAGATAAAAGTTGTAGATCTTTGCATGTTTAGATTATATACGAAGTTTCAAAAAAATCGTCGGAGCCATTTTTGAGAAAATTGCGAAAAAGTGAATAAATAATTTAGTAAAGTGGTAAAGTAAACGCACTTCCGGTTATCCGATTTTTTCAAACTCGGAATTTCTACAACATATTTCATTCTAATTAACATTATTTAGATGGCAGAATTGTCTAATAAACTGAAATAGCACTTTAGATGGAAACCTAACCCCACCCCTCCCCCAAAAGTGCTCTTCAGTGCATTTTCCCGGAGTATGTTTTAAATAAAAGTTGTAGCTCTTTGTATGTGTGGTTGATGTTGGGAGTTTAAAGAAAATCGTCGGAGCCATTTTTTGAGAAAATCGCAAAAAAGTAAAAAACCCAACTAGAAAGTGGTACTTCCGGCTGAGGAATTTTGACAGATAACGTAGTGTCAGATCCCACGGTCATACCTAAACGGCATATCAAGTTTCAACTTTCTACGGTTTTTCGTTTTTGAGCTATGCTGTTCACACACACACACACACACAGACCATTTGCTAAAAACCACTTTTTTGGACACAGGGGACCTCAAAACGGATATTTCCGGTGAAAACCTGATATCGAAAATTTGACACGATTACAATACTTCCTCTTACTTGGAGTAAGAGAAAGTAATATACCTAATATTTATTTAAACTCTGAACTATTTTTTTTTTTTTTTTTTTTTTTTTTTTTTTTTTTTTTTTTTAATAAATCTCGTCCAGTTTGACTTATCGCTACGCTCTTGCGGTCAAACTCTGAACTTGCGTTGTAAAATATCCTACTTCTCTCACTTGTGAAATAAAATAAGTATTATCAAACAATCTTTCTCTTTCCCTCTTAATTCTTCCTCTTTTTCTCGTGTGTGTGTGTGTATATATATATGTGTGTGTGAACAAAGCATAGATTCTTAGGGAAAGCTTAAAGTTGATATTCCGTTTAATTATCACTAAGAGAAATACCTATTGTCCTATTTATCCTATTTATGTAATTGCCAATTTGTCCTAACGTAAATATACAGACGGTAGGGGGAACAAGTGCCAACCTACCAACAGAGAGCTGCGTAGCAGAATAATTACATTGTAAAGAGGCAAATAATACTGTGTACAAATTGAAATTAGAATTTTAACATATATATCTCAGATTCCTCAGAACCACCTACAAACAATTTTTTTATTTATTTATTTTTTTTTTGAGATAAACGTTGCAAATAAAAGTGATAGGTATTTATGTGTGCAAATTGTATACGAAGTTTAAAGAAAATCGTTGGAGCCTATTTTCATGAAAATCAAGAAAAACTAAAAAAAAAAAAAAAAATAAATAAATAAAATAATTCAGTAAATTCGCACTTCCGGTTGATGGATTTTGCCCGAAACTCTTCGTGTCAGCTGTGGTTGATGTATCTTAAAAAGAATATTAAATTTGTGATTTTCCGTTTTTTTTTGAAGATATTTTGTTGACAACCAAAAAAACATTCTTCTTCGTATACAGGGGACCTCAAAATATTTGTATTTCCGGTGAAAACTAATTTCGTAAATTTTATACTGAATTTCAATCTCACGTTCTTAACACCTGCAGGCGGGCACCAATGGTACCCGAAACGTAGAGCAATCAAGAATTCCTTTTTATTTTCTCTTACTCCTAATAAGATGAAGTATTGTAATCGTATCAAATTTTCTATAACGAGTTTTCACTGGAAATAACCATTTTGAGGTCCTCTGAATCCGAAAAAGTGGTTTTTAGAAAATGGTCCCTGTGTGTGTGTTTGTTTGTTTGTATGTGAACAGCATAGCTTAAAAATGAGAAACCATAGAAACTTGATATTACGTTTAGGAGGTATCACCACGGGATCTGATAGTACGTTATATGGCAAAATTCCTCAACCGGAAGTACCACTTTTACTAGTTTGTTTGTTCACTTTTTTTTTTTTGCGATTGTCTCAAAAATGGCTCCGACGATTTTTTTTTTTTTTTTTTTTTTCAAACTTACTATATCAACTACACATAACAAGGGGGCTATAACTTTTATTTGAAACATTTTTTTGGGAAAATTCATTTAAGGGCACTTTTGAGGGAGAAATGGGATTAAGTTTTTCTGTAAAGTGCTCTATCATAGTTAATTATACAATTCTACCAACCAAAAAAAAAAAATTAATTAGAAATAAATAGATGCAAAAATTCCGTGTTTTAAAGAAAATTAGTAAACCGGAAGTGCGCTTTTACTGAACAGTTTTTTCCAGTTTTCAACGAACTCCAACAAATTTCATCAAATTTCGTACACTAACTATTAAATTTGTCAATTATCAATTTTGAAAACTGAAGTAAGAGAAAGTGTGTTTGACTGCGGGCGGCCATTGCCGTATTAAACATGTCGTTATAACTTTAAGGCCTGACGTTTTCAAAAAGCACTTCCATTTTCTTTGTTTTTCAGTTTTTTTTTTATTTTATTTTATTTAAAACTAATTAAAAATTATTATAAATATCTTTATTATTAACATATTTACATACAATAGATTTTAAAGTTAATTCATAAATTGTTTATATTTTTATTATGCACGCAATTATATATATAATTTGGTTAACAAGTTTCCGCATCGAACCGTAACATTTTATTTTATACACCTAACCGAACTATTTTTTATTATAAAGGAAACAACAAGTGTTCAAACTACCTTCGTTATTTTTTTTTATTTTTATTACTGAGAAATTATTTAAAAAAAAAAAAAAAAAAATTACTTTCATTTTCAAACTTATATGACCTTCATTAATATTCATAGTTTTATTGAAATTTATTGCACCGATTATTTTTTATTTTTATTCATGTAATTATTGTAGTTTGTTTGTTTAAACGAATAGAAAGGAAAAGTATTTTAGGTAGATATCTTTGGTTTGGTTACTTTTCTGTCTTGAGGAGAGGGAGGTTATTTCTTCGTGTTAAATTTATTTGCATTCTCTTTGTGAGCATATATTTTGAAGTCCACTAAGTTAATCGGAGATGAAATATCGCTTAGATAAATAAGTCTCCACTAGATGGATATAAAAACCTCTGATGGAATCACTCACGCCACTTTCTCTTACTCCAATGCTCAAAATTATAATTGACAAAATTTTTATAGTTTGTGTACCAAATTTAATGAAATTCGTCAAAAACTGAAAAAAAACTGTCCAGTAAAAGCGCACTTCCGGTTTACTAATTTTTCTGGAAACTAGAGAATTTTGGCCATCTATTTATTTCTAATTAATTTTGTTTGGATGATAAAATTGTATAATCAACTATGATGATAGCACTTTAGAGAAAAACATAACCCCACCCCTCCTCAAAAAGGGTGCACTTAAATGAATTTTTCCCAGAGAAATGTTTTAAATAAAAGTTGTAGATCATTGTATGTGTAGTTTATATAGGAAGTTTCAAGAAAATCGTAGAAGCCATTTTTGAGAAAATCGCGAAAAAGTTAAAAAAAAATCATTTAGTAAAGTGGTAATGTAAACGCACTTCTTCCGGTTATCCGATTTTTTTTTTTTGAAACTTGGAATTTCAACAACATATTCAATTCTAATTAACATTATTTAGATGATAGAATTGTTTTAATAAAGTGAAATAGCAGTTAATATGAAAACCTAACCCCACCTCTCCCCCATAACTGCCCTTAAATGAATTTTCCCAGAGAAACGTTTCAAATAAAAGTTGTAGATCTTTGTATGCGTAATTGATATACCAAGTTTGAAGAAAATCGTCGTAGCCATTTTTGAGAAAAAACGCAAACAGTAAAAAAAAAAAACTACTTAAGTGGTACTTCCGGTTGAGGAGTTTTGACAGATGAGCCACCGTCAGATGCCATGGTGATACCTAAATGGAATATCAAGTTTCAACTTTCTCCGGTTTGAGCTTTGCTGTTCACATACACACACACACACACACACCCACACAACACACACATACATACATACACACAGACCATTTGCTAAAAATCACTTTTTTGGTCTCAGGGGATGGATATTTCCGGAGAAAACTCGATATCGAAAATTTGACACGATTACAATACTTCCTCTTACTAGGAGTAAGAGAAAGTAAAAAAAAAAAAAAAACAGTAATAAACTAAAGTAATGCCTATTTTTTTCAGGCGGGCTTAACGTCCAACTACCAAATTAGGTGTGTCGTGGACGGGGGACGGAAGCACCTACTTTACTGTTAACATTTTTCATACCAATATAAAAATTTAGCAATTATACGGGGGACTCGAACTGGGATCCTTCCACTTACAAGTCCATGCTGATAACCACTACACCAAACACGCGACCCCCTACTTTCTCTTAATATTTATTTACCTAAATACAATTGACAAACTTTCTTTTTAACCTATAATTCCTACAAAATGTTGAAATTGTCTTTCAGTGTTATTTGCGCGGGAGCATGACTTTTCAGCCTCCTAAAATATATCTGAAATCAATTTTTTACTTAAAAAATAAGGTTCAAACAAAAGTGATAGGGTTTTATGTTTTGTTTGTTTAGTATACCAAGTTTAATGAAAGCCGTTAATTTGTGTGTGGTGAAAGTCCGCATAAAACTGAAGAAAGTAAAAAATGACTAAACAAAATACGTTCAATAAGTTTACTGCACCTTCCGGTCAACCGATTTTCTTCAAATTCGAAATATTGGCATCATATTTATTTATAATTAATACTATTATAAATGATGATAGAATAGGATAATAATCATAATTATTATTCGTCTGTTAGGTTGAGATCAAATAATAATCCAATGACCTCTAAAGTGCTATTTCAGTTTATTACACAATTCTATCAACTAAATTAAATAATATTAATTAGTATTAAATATGTTGTTGAAATTCTGAGTTTAAAGAAAATCAAATGACCGGAAATGCTTTTTACTGCAATGTATTTTTCAGTGT
Organism: Triatoma infestans; assembly: GCA_011037195.1. Taxonomy (NCBI): domain Eukaryota; kingdom Metazoa; phylum Arthropoda; class Insecta; order Hemiptera; family Reduviidae; genus Triatoma; species Triatoma infestans. The sequence goes on from JAAEAF010002940.1 coordinate 14,198, forward strand.
TTTGCTATTTTTCTAAAACGGCTCCAACGATTTTCTTTATACTAAGTATGTGAACAACAACTTTTATTTGAAACATTTCTCCGGGTAAACTCATTTAAGGGAGTTTTTTTGGGGGGGGAAGGGTGCTATAAAGTGCTATAATCTTAATTGATCCATCTAGACAAAATTAATTAGAAATAAATTGATTGCCAAAATTTCGAATTTCAAGAAAATTAGTAAACCGGAAGTGCGTTTTTACTGAACAATTTTTTTTAGTTTTTGTGATTTTCTCCATAAAAACACCGACGAATTTTATTAAATTTGGTTACAGCAACTATAAATTTTGTCAATTACAATTTTGAAAACTGGATTAAGAGAAAGTTGTGTGAGTGTTTCATACCAGATTTTTTTTTTTTTTCGTATTATTTTATTGAGTTTCTCTGAATTAGAGACCATGAATTTATTTATAGAATAGAATCAGTTGTACTTTATTTTCAGAATGAATTTACATTTTAAGTAAAATACACAAAAAACTTCAATATAATAACAGAAAAAAAAACTGCTAAAAAAGCTTTACGCTATAATAAAATAAAATAAACTAAGAAACATAATCTGTTGAAGATCCTCCACGGAGAGAGAAAGGATAGTATATTACAATATTTGCATTAATTTCCTGTCTATATTTTAAGGCAACTTTGCAAAATAATTGGTTAAATTATATAATTTACTTCTATTAAACAAGCGCTCAGTTTCCTGTTTGAAAATATAGTTCTGTATTAAAATATTTTTAACCTAAAACCACAATAGACTGGGCAGATGCCTATAAAATGGTCTATAAATTCGTCTATATATATGAAGCGGATACCCTTATTTGATGCTGACGTCACATTATGACGTCATTCCTATAAATCTGGATATTAACAATACAGTGTATAATATGTTAAACATACAGATGTCAACATATATATATATGACAACATATAAAATTAAGACAATCTCAGGTAATTCTTAGTCGTGTGATTTTTTTTTTTTTACTTCTAACCTTTCGAAAATGTAAAGAAACTTCTTCAATAATATGTAAATTGATAGTACTTTGCAAAATTTCAAAACTCTACAACGTTTACTTCACTCTTCTTCTTCTTTAATAGGTCATAATAAAAAATGGTATTTATGAAATGAAATATAAAGCTTTTTAAATATAAAATCTTATATAATGTTAGCGTGTTAAGATTTCTACAATGGCGTTAGAATTGAAAACAAAAAGTCAAAAGGCAGATTTCATCAATTAACTTAAAATAATGCTTATTTACTTAAACACTACTTACTTAATACTTATCTACATAAACTCCAAGATGAACTCTGGCCTCAATAACAATTTTTTTCCAAGTATCTCAATCGCCAATCGGTCCCTCCTACACATTCTAGACAGATGTGCCGTCTTCTAAATCCTTTCTTTACCATTGTTCTCGCACGTCTTCTTTTTCCTTTTTTCCAGAGACTTCCTCACTAAGTATATTCTTAGTCATTTCATTCAGTCTTTAGAAAATCCCACTAAGTGGCACCCAGCTACAGCACGCCCTTCTTGTTTCTAGTGGACACTGGACTTAAGATACGGCAAAATATTTTTCTAACAAAAATTCTCAGAGCCTGTTGATCAACAACTTTAAATGCCCAGTGCTTTCACTAAATGCACATTCGTGCCAGACTTTCAAAAACGAGTTTTCACAGGAAATACATACTTTAGCGTTCCCTGAGTACGAAAAATCTGGTGTGAAACACTCACACAACTTTCTCTTACTCCAGTTCTCAAAATGATAATTGACAAATTTTATAGTTTGTGTACCAAATTTAATGAAATTCGTTGAAAACTGAAAAACCGGTTCAGTAAAAGCGCACTTCCGGTTTACTAATTTCTTGAAACTCGGAATTTCAGCCATCTATTTATTTCTAACTAATTATGTTTGGATGATAGAATTGTATAATGAACTAGGATAGCACTTTAGATGAAAATCTAACCCCCACCCCCCACTAAAAGTGCTCTTTAAAGAAATTTCCAGAGAAATGTTTTGATAAAAGTTGTGTAGATCTTTGAATGTTTAGTTTATATGCGAAGTTTCAAAAAAATCGTCGGAAACCATTTTTGAGAAAATTGCGAAAAAGTGATTAAATCATTTAGTAAAGTGGTAAAGTAAACGCACTTCCGGTTATCCGATTTTTTTCAAACTTGGAATTTGAACAACATATTTAATTCTAATTAACATTATTTAGATGGCAGAATTGTCTAGTAAAGTGAAATAGCACTTTAGATGGAAACCTAACCCCACCCCACCCCCAAAAGTGCCCTTCAGTGCATTTTCCCGCAGAAATGTTTCAAAGAAAAGTTGTAGCTCTTTGTATGTGTGGTGGATGTTTTTACTTTAAAGAAAATCGTCGGAGCCATTTTTGAGAAAATCGCAAAAAAGTAAAAAATCCAACTAGTACAGTGGTACTTCCGGTTGAGGAATTTTTACAGATAACGTAGTGTCAGGTCCTACGGTGATACTTAAACGGAATATCAAGTTTCAACTTTCTAAGGTTTTTCGTTTTTGAGCTAGGCTGTTCACATACATACATATATACACACAGACCATTTGCTAAAAACCACTTTTTTGGACTCACGGGACCTCAAACGGATATTTCCGGTGAAAACTCGATATCGAAAATTTGACACGATTACAATACTTCCTCTTACTAGAAGAGTAAGAGAAAGTAAAAAAACACTTATAACGAATGGTCTGTATGTGTATGGTGTTTTAACAGAATATCTCAAAAACGAAAAGTCCAAAGGAAGCTCGAAACTTGGTATTCCATTTAAGGTACTAATACTTCATCAAACACTATGAATTCGGGAAATATTCATCGACCGGAAGTCAGCTTTTCTAAATTTGGTTTGTTTTGTTTTTAGTTTTTCGAAAAAGACTCTTAACAATTTTCTTTAAACGCTGTATACTATCACAACACATAAATACCTTTGATCTTTATTTGAAACATTTTCTCAGGAAAACTGATTTTTTTGAGGGTTCCGGGAGGGGGGGAACAGTAGCGTTATGCTTTCCTCTAAAGTACCACTTTAGTATAATATATGGTTTTACGAACCCACATAATATTAATACACATTAGAAGCATTGATAGAATTTCGAAGTGGAAGAAAATCGGTTAACCCGGTGAACTCTTCATTTGACCCAAAACGTTTTCCAGTCACATATTTCTTAAGGTTTGGGAATAGATAAAAGTCAGAGGGAGCCAAATCTGGCGATAATGGAGGATGTTCCAACAATTCATACCTCAAATCCTTCAATTTTCCCATTGCCAAAGCGCCTTTGTGAGCGGGGGTGCATTGTCCTGGTGAAAGAGGATTTTTGTCTTTTGCAAACCAGGCCTTTTCTCTCTAATTTCTTCATCTAGCTGGTCAAGAAGTTGTGCATAGTATTCCCCATTAATTGTTTGTCCCTTTGGCTGGTAGTTAAATAAAAGAATCTCTTTGGAATTCCAAAAAACAGTAACCATAACTTTTCCAGCCGATGCAATTGCCTTTACTTTCTTCGATGCAGAGCCATCGGCTTTTATCCATAATGCTTGGACTTTTATTTGACTCAGGTGTAAAGTAATAAACCCACGTTTCATCCATCGTAACAAATCGGCGTAGAAAATCGGTTGGATTCTTCTTAAAACCGGCACAAACATTGCTGAGAAACTCGATTTCTCATTTGTTTGTGATCAGCATTTAACAAATGCGGCATCCATCTTGCAAATAAGGGCTTTTTCATACTGATTTCTTCGTGTAAAATCTGCCATACCCTTTCTTCGGAGATGCCTACAGCCTTAGCTATCTCATACACCTTTTAATCGCCCCCATCATCTAGAACCATATTGTGTATCTTCTCTATATTTTCTTTGGTAATAGCAGTTTTTGGCTACACTTTACGTGGATCATCTTCAGTCAGTGTAAAACCATGTTTTGAAACTCAGCTGCCCATTTTTTTTTTTACTGTTGATAACGAAAGTTATCTTATACACGTTCACCAATTATGGATGAATTTCTGTTGACCTATAAGCCATCCAAAACGAAGAATTTTATGATGGAACGGTATTCAGGTTTATTCATTTTGTCAAAAACACAAAACACGCTTACTTTAAAACAGCCTTATAAAACAAACTATTTGTCTTGTTTAAATTTCACATTTGGTATTTACTTTTTGCAACAAGTGTGCCAACATAACAAAACAGTAATTTCATTTGTAGCAGTGCCATCTATGGGCTAGGCCGAGAACTTTTCTATATTTTGGAATTTCGAATTTTGAAGAAAATCAATTATCTGAAAGAGAAATTTGTTTGGGAATACTTTCTCTTAAACTTGGAATATTCTAAATGTTAATAAAACTTAAGATTTTTAAACAAAAATGGGGGATTATAAAGGTTCTGGGGGATTAAATTTCAAATGTTTTTTTGGGGGGGGGTTTGATTATGCACTGCCTGCTAGATTACGAAGTACAACACACTGCCCGTATGTATAGTCACCAACACCATCCATGTTAAAAGATAATTTATCAATTTTACATACTTTAACCAAAACATAATTGTATTAACTACATACTACATTAAGTGAAAGTCAGGCAAGTATTTCACCCCAGATATTTTGAGAAAGAATGATATAATTTATTCCTGTTCAGATTTTGGATAATCTATTTGAAAGTGAAACGTTGGCGCGGCGACTGATTTGATAATTACCACCAGAGGGCATGGTGTCTTCATTTCTAAGGTGTCTTTGAGAATTTTTCTAAATAAAACAAAGTAAACTAGGTCACCTGATCTTGAGATAGTTACCTGATATGAAGCTAGTCAATAATTTGATATTTCTATCCTATTATACTGGTACCTTTTGGGCATTTATATAATATGATCCACGAACTTTCTCTAAGATAGTTCTATTCCAAAAGAACTACGACGTTTCTACGCTGCGTATGTGGGGAAAATAATAGGTGCACTTTAATTTTAAAAATTATTGTTTAATTGTAACATCATTTCGTTTGTTATTTTTTTTATACATGTTCGATACATAACTGTTCAATTGCTTAATAGATTTAGTTCAATAAGCAAACAAATCGCAATTTTGGCAAACTACTTTAAAAACTACCACATACTTCGCAAATTTTTTTTAAAGTGTAGGTACATTGGCGATAGATATTTCTCCAACATAACCTCAGATGGTTTCTACTTTCAAAGGATTTGCACTTATCAGCGGTTGATTGCCTTGAATTTCCAGACTCCAATTACTGTTATCTCTTCATTTTCTGCGAATTGATCATCTTTGTTAGTAATTGTTTGGCTGGGCGTCTGTCTGGGCCTTTCATGCGTTTCCTATCTCCTGGAGAGATAAGGGCATAGTATCCCTCAGATATGATCATCGTACAGGTCTTTACTAACCTACCTTGCTGCCTTCATTTTACATTCTCATATTCATGGTTCCTATGCTAAGCAAGAAAGGTACATCTTCACAAAATTCAATTCAGATTTCATAATGTTATCACTCCCCAAATTGAAAAGTATTTCTTAACCGAGATGTCTTGTCTTTAATTGTTAATAATAATAAAAAATGTCCATTATTGATTTTAATTCAATTAACAAATGAAAATTCAGTTCCTCAAAAAGATTCTTAGCAATGGTATAGCATTGGTTCATAGGCAGATGACAAATATTATCTTGACTGAATGAATTTTTAAAGTGGTTAGGAAAAAAGGTTTCCGTTTAGTGAAGGATATTTCAGGAATGGCAAAATGTTTTTTGGAATAGTTGTACGGGCGGAAATTGTGGCGTAAAATTTCCACTGTTATTTTAAGCAGTTGGTGCAATGTTTTTTTGGTTGGTGCGCTGTGCTGGGCCATAAAATCTAAAAGTAAGAAAGTAAAGTAATGCCTATTTTTTTCAGGCGGGCTTAACGTCCAACTACTAATTAGGTCATGGAGGGGGCGGAAGCACCTATTTTACCATTAACATTTTATAAATGAATATAAAATTTAGCAATAATACGCGGGGGACTCGAACTGGGGTCCTTCCACTTACAAGTCCATGCTCATAACCACTACACCAACACCCGCCCCGCCATAAAATCTATCTCCTAAGATTAGTATGTAATCATAACCCCCTCCACTTCTATATTTATGTTAGGACAGATATAATAATTTTATGTTTGAAGAGAATTCGTCATTTTATTTATAATTGTACGAGGGTAATTCAATAAGTAACGAACAAATCGCTGTAGCTCAGAAACGGTTTCTTTAATCAATATAATAGTTTCAGTGCGTCAAGTTGGCATCCTTGTATTAGTTTCTTATCAGCTGTTCCGAAAGTATTTGGTAAGCATAACCTCGAATGTATTCAGTTAACAATGGCCAGTCCGCTCGAGTATTGTATCTCGGAAAAACAACGCTCAGTGAGTAGATGTTTAGTTAGCAGAGGGTATCAAAGGTAGTGAAATCCACAAAAGAATGTTGGAAAGTGTATGGGGAATAATTGTTTGAACCGTTCGAACGTTTACAAATGGATAGAACAGTTTAAAAGTGGCCGTGTAAGTGTCTCTGTGACGAGCAACGAAATGGACAACCAGTTGAAGTTATAACTTCCTCTCCTCAAATCTTGCATTAACGCGTTATTAAAATTCAGGACAACAGGCGGAATTACTGTTGAACTGATAGCAAGCTGAAGAAGTGTACACGAGTGTTGGAACTGTCCACATAACATTATCAGAGACATTTTTTCGTGGTAGCCTGCTTCATTTTGTGGTCATCGACCGGTTTCGGGCGTTTGCCCAGATCTTCAGGATGCGTTTGTCAGACAGTGTGATAACACAGACTTGTACAGAGCAAATTCAGTTTATACAATCCCTTTATAGTTTATAGACTCAGAGTGTATAAACTTAATTTACTCTGTGCAAGTCTGTGTTATCATACTGTCTGACAAACGCACATCCTGAAGATGGGCGAACGCCCGAAAACTGGTCGATGACCACAAAATGAAGCATGCTACCACGGAAAATGTTTCTGATAATGTTATGTGGACAGTTCCAACACTCGCAAAATTGTATAATGGAGTTGTTGAGGAGAGAAATATTGGGTCTGATTGAATAAACGAGATATGAAGACATTGTTATAATGTAGCTATAAGTTTACACAAACTGCACTGGACTTTTATAATGACTTTGATAGAATAAAAGGTGGGAGTAGAGATATGACACGATGCGAGGTATGGTTGAATCTGATAGATATTCTAGATAGATTCCCACTGGCTTATATACACAGGTTCTCCCATTCTAGCCTGCTCAAGTCAGAGAGTACCAGAGAGGGCCATATCCATTACAATTGTAACATGTGATATGAAACATGGATACAACATTTTGAGCCAGATTTTGTAAGCGTCAAAAGCCTTTGAGTGGAAGTATACGGTGGGTTCTTCCACTCGAAAGAAATTCAAGACCCAGCCGTCTGCAGGTAAAGTCATGCTTACACAGTATTCTTTATCAATATTCCTCGTATGTATTAACACAGAAAGTTAGGAAAAATCGTATGGGTTGTTTCACACCCATTTTTACTTTCTCTTACTCCTAGTAAGAAAGAGGAAGTATTGTAATCGTGTCAAATTTCGATATCGAGTTTTCACCGGAATATCCGTTTTGAGGTCCCCTGAGTCCAAAAAAGTGGTTTTTAGCAAATGGCCTGTGCTCAAAAACGAAAAACCGTAGAAAACTGAAACTTAATATTCCGTTTAGGTATCACCATGCGATCTGACTGTGCGTTATCTGTCAAAATTCCTCAACCAGAAGTACCACTTTACTAGTTGACTTTTTTACTTTTTTGCGTTTTTCTCAAAAATGGCTCCAAGGATTTTCTTTAAACTTGATACATCAACTACATATACAAGGAGCTACAACTTTTATTTGAAACATTTCTCTGGGAAAATTGATTTAAGGGCCCTTCTGGGGGAGGGGTGGGGTTAGGTTACCCTCTAAAGTGCTATTTCAGGTTATTACACAATTCGGTCATTTAAATAATATTAATTAGAATTAAATATGTTGTTGAAATTCCGAGTTTGAGAAAAATCGCAAAAACCGGAAGTGCTTTTTGTTTTAACACTTTACTAAATATGATTTTTTTTTTCACTTTTTCGCCATTTTCTAAAAAAATGGCCCCGACGATTTTCTTGAAACTACACATATAAACTAAACATTCAAAGATCTACAACTTTTATATAAAACATTTCTCTGGGAAAATTCATTTATGGGCATGGGGTAGGGTTGTTTTCTTTAAACGTTGTATACTATCACAACACATAAATACCTTTGATCTTTATTTGAAACATTTTCTCAGGAAAACTGATTTTTTGGGGGGTTCCGGGAGGGGGGGGGGAACAGTAGCGTTATGCTTTCCTCTAAAGTACCACTTTAGTATAATATATGGTTTTACGAACCCACATAATATTAATACACATTAGAAGCATTGATAGAATTTCGAAGTGGAAGAAAATCGGTTAACCCGGTGAACTCTTCATTTGACCCAAAACGTTTTCCACTCACATATTTCTTAAGGTTTGGGAATAGATAAAAGTCAGAGGGAGCCAAATCTGGCGATAATGGAGGATGTTCCAACAATTCATACCTCAAATCCCTCAATTTTCCCATTCCCAAAGCGCCTTTGTGAGCGGGGATGCATTGTCCTGGTGAAAGAGGATTTTCGTCTTTTGCAAACCAGGCCTTTTCTCTCTAATTTCTTCATCTAGCTGGTCAAGAAGTTGTGCATAGTATTCCCCATTAATTGTTTGTCCCTTTGGCAGGTAGTTAAATAAAAGAATCCCTTTGGAATTCCAAAAAACAGTAACCATAACTTTTCCAGCTGATGCAATTGCCTTTACTTTCTTCGATGCAAAGCCATCGGCTTTTATCCAATGCTTGAACTTTTATTTGACTCAGGTGTAAAATGGTGATCGCACGTTTTATCCATCGTAACAAATCTGCGTAGAAAATCGGTTGGATTCTTCTTAAAACCGGCACAAACATTGCTGAGAAACTCGATTCCTCATTTGTTTGTGATCAGCATTTAACAAATGCGGCAACCATCTTGCAAAAAAGGGCTTTTTCATACTGAGTTCTTCGTGTAAAATCTGCCATACCCTTTCTTCTGAGATGCCTACAGCCTTAGCTATCTCATACACCTTTTAATCGCCCCCATCATCTAGAACCATATTGTGTATCTTCTCTGTATTTTCTTTGGTAATGCAGTTTTTGGCTGCAATTTACGTGGATCATCTTCAGTCGGTGTAAAACCACGTTGTAACCCTACCCCTACCTATTTCTTTTAGGAGTGGGGTAGGGTTACAGCTTCCTCTAAATTGGTAATCATACTTGATTATACAACTCTATCATCCAAATGAAATTAATTAGAAATAAATAGTTGGCCAAAATTCCGGGTGTGAAGAAAATCAGTAAATCGGAAGTGCGCTTTTACTGAATAGTTTTTTTTTCAATTTTCGACGAATTTTGTTAAATTTAGCAAACACAAACTATAACCTTTGTCAATTATAATTTTGAGAACAGGAGTAAGAGAAAGTTGTGTGAGTGTTTCACACCAGATTTTTATATATATATATAAAAGAGGAATGAATAATCGAGATAAGTGTGACAGTCTTACAACAAGTAGTCTTTAATAAAATCAGTTGGCTACTATTCTAGTCATATAAGATTAATAATTGCCTCACATTAGAATGTTTTTGATAATCTTTTAATATAAATGAGATAGAATATATAAAACCACAAAAAAACAACATTAAAACATTGGAATGTCTTACTATTGGGACCGCGGGCTGAAAGAAAAAAAATACAAGTATTTGAATAATTGGAATTTCTTTTATAAATTATTCGTTGCTCCGCTTTAAGGCGGCAATAGGCGGAAGAAGTCCTTGGCTCTAACAGTTATACTACAAAAACCTATTTAGTGTCAATGATCCTTCTGCACACGATTCACTTCTCTTCTGGATTTTTTTTTTGGGGGGGAGAACTATAGAGCGAATTTTTTTTTTTTCTATTTATTTTTACTATTCTTATGATTATCTTTTAACTTCAGGCAGTTTTTTTTTTTCTTCACTATTTTGCTTATCTTTAATGACGGGTCTAATTTTCTAAAAACATATGCAATATAACCGAAACGGAAACTTTAATATATACTTTATGTTATCATTACAGGTTTACTTTCGTAGTTTTCTTGTGTACATAAACTTTCTTATGTACTCTCTTAAGATGGATAGCTTGTGAACCCAGTTGATAATGTTCAAAGCTATCTTATATCATACTCAGATTCATTTACGACTTTTTAACAAAAATCCCTTTATTAAATTTTGTTTTTCTTTTCAATTTTTTGTAACTTTCGTGAAAAAGGACTTTAATGATTATCTTTAAATTTTGTATAATACTATATCTACCACACACATAAATACCTAGGAAATTTTTAGGATTATTAATTGATTCTAATCACTCCTGGAAGGAACATGTACAGGAGTTGAGTGATAAGCTGGCAAAAATGATCTACTTGTTCAAAAAGCTGAGGGATTTAGTATCTCTGGAGGTACTTAAAACAGCGTATTTCGGATTGTTCCAGTCAAAGATGAGCTATGGTTTACTATTATGGGGAGCAGCCACTAATGCAAAAACTGTTTTTAAAAAGGCAAAAAAAGGCCTTAAGGGTCATATTTAATAAGAAAAAAATCAGACAGCTGTAAACCATTATTTAAAGAGCATGGCATACTTACGCTGCCGTCTTTATTCATTTATGTGAACATAATGGATATTAAAAATAGTGAGAATAAAGATTTAAGGAGTAATAAACATTCCTACAATGTAAGGAGGACTAAAAATAACTTACATATTGCTAAAAACAGACTGTTTAAATCTGATAAAGCTCCCAGCTCAATGGCCACTAAAATGTTTAATTTAATTCCTGAATCAGTGAGAAATTTAGAAAAGAAAAAATTTCAAAAAATTATTAAAACTTTTTTATTAAAAAACACTTTTTACAAACTAGAAGAGTATCTAGCTAACAAATGGAATGTAACCCAGTTCAACGCTGACTAATCTGACACTGTCTCTTTTGCAAGTAATGTGTTAATAATGTTTACTGTAGGTCAAAGTGTATTTGTTTGTATATATTGCAGCCACATATTGACGAGCCTATTGTATGTAAAAACATATGTCCAGGTAAATAAATATATTCTATTCTATTCTATTCTATTCTATCAATTTTATATGAAATACCTACCCGGGGAAATTGATTTTTTTTTTTTTTTTTTTTTTTTTTTGAGGGGGATTCTGGGAGGAATAAGTAGTTAGTACTGCTACTATGCTGAAAATATGAATAAACTGACCACATCCAATTTATTGAAACCAGTCTAGAAATTGAATATTATAAATCAATACATATTCCCGACGATGGTATATCCTCTCCAAACTGCCCCTCTAACAAAACTTAAACCAGCGTTGCTTAAAGGAACGGATGTGCTGATCAGAAGAAGTGTTAAGGCTATGCTCGGCCTACCGGCAAGCATTGCTTCGGCAATGTTTTATGCCTCTCGTCGCTATCGCGGTTTAGGCTTGCTTAGATACGAGTGGGAGGCTCCTCTGCAGCACTGGTCACTTGCCCAGAAGCTCGCAAATATTCGGGATGCCCATTTTCCATTTTCAACAAATATTTGATTACGAAGTTGAAGCGAAGATATGTGGCATCCAGGTTGAACATATGTTCCGACACTGGAAAAGATTTTCCTAACATCAGAAAGCTTAGACAGCAATTGAGAGAAAAATCTTTTGAAGAATGGACAAACTGTAAATGGCAAGGGGTGTAGGGGTATGCCACTTTAAGGACAGCCCGAAATTAAATCAGTTTATATACGACAAGAAAATCTTATCATGTTCAGAATGAAGTAAATACTGTTAAGCTGAACATAAACTATGCCCCACTTCGTGCTGTTCCTGGGGTTGGCGGACAGTCGGCAGGAGGTGTTGGACCCCTCTGTCGCAGATGCGGCAGAGAGCCTGAAACACCAGCGCATGTGCTTGGTAATTGTCCTGACAACATGCTTCTTGTTGTACAGCTTTTTTGCCGGAACAATGTTGTTTTCACATTGCACCCCCCCCCCCCCATTGAAACTAAACATTTTCATTTCGTCTATCAATGAGATAACAAGTATTTCAATGAATGTGAACAAATTATTGCTTTGTGGTTGTGTTATATCGTCGTCGAAGGAGAAGTAAAACGAAATCGTCTTTTTTGGGTCCAGCATCCCATCAATCAGCGGAGAGAGGGAAGTTTGGGATTGTTTTGCACACTCTTTGAAGACCTGAGGAATGATGAAAATAAATTTTTCAACTATTTCCGGGTTGTCTATTACATCCTAGGACGAAACATCAAGAGTTTTGTCCCATAGCACAGGTCTACTTTGCATACACAGGTTATGAAAACTTCAGCATCAATTTCATCCATTTTATTAATATTGATATATGTCTAATACTATATATAGGGAAGGTATACTATTTCAACCGCTTATATTAGATATAACAGTAGAAAAGGCTTATTTCAATGGCCATATACGAGGTGTGTAAATTAAGTAATGAGACTGATTTTTTATCTTTTTTTTATTCAAATAAAATTACAATTCAACATTGTCCCCTTCAAAGTAACTACCTTGGCAAGCCACACAACTCTGAAGACGATTCTTCCATTCGTCATAGCAGTGCTGGAACTCGGATACTGGAATAGACTTAAGTTGGTCGGTTACGGCTGTTTGAATATTCTCCAATGTACCAAAATGACGTCCCTTGAAGTGATTTTTCAATTTGGGGAACAAAAAAAAGTCACATGGACTCAAGTCGGGTGAATAAGGAGGCTGAGGAGCCACAGGAATGTTATTACTGGCCAAATACTCATTAATAGAAATCGCGGTGTGACACGGAGCATTGTCGTGATGCAACATCCACTTGTTTTTGATGTTTGGTCTCACACGCATGACTCTTTTTCGAAGTCTCTCAAGAACTTCTCGGTAAAAATGTTGGTTTACCATTTGGCATTGAGGCACAAATTCTTTGTGAACGATTCCTTGGCTATCAAAAAAGCAAATCAGCATGCATTTGATTTTTGACTTGCTCATTCTTGCTTTTTTGGCCTTGGAGAGGTTGAAGTGTGCCACTGCATGCTCTGACGCTTAGTTTCTGGGTCATACTCAAACACCCAAGACTCGTCTCCTGTAATAACACGTTCCAAAAAATTGGGATCGTTTTCAATTGCTCCCAAAAAGTCAAGGCTCCTTTCCTTTCTGATGTCTTTTTGCTCTTGTGAAAGATTTTCGGAACCATTTTTGCACAAATTTTTCTCATCCCCAATTCATTAGTCAAAATTTGATGAACGGTTGTGTGAGTCAAATTCAACTCTTCGCCGATCATTCGGACTGTCAAACGACGATCTGAACGCACGAGATCGCGGATTCTGCCAACATTTTCGTCGGTTCTTGAAGATGAAGGCCTTCCGCTGCGAGGCTCGTCTTCAATTGATTCCCTTCCTTCTGCAAACGACTTAAACCACCTAAAAACCTGTGCTCTCGACAAAACATTGTCTCCATAGGCCTGGCACAGTTTTTCAAACGTTTCCGTTGCACTGTGCCCAAGTCTGAAGCAAAACCTGATAGCACAACGTTGCTCGTAATCGATGTCACTCATTTTTAAAACACACTGAAAAAACCTTGCTCACAAAAAAAGTCACTACGGACAGTGCAACAACTCTAGCATTTTCAAATTTGCACTGGACATGTATCAGATGTTTACTTGCCCTACCACGCATGCGCCGCGTCTCCAGTGTTGCCAGATCGAACACTAGAAAATCAGTCTCATTACTAAATAATTTACACACCTCGTACATCATACATATATATATATCATTTATATATTACATAACCATATAACATCATATATATATGTATGGATTAATAGAAAGTGAGTTAACAAATAAAAAAAACGTGTACGTCTGTGCTGGGGGGGATGAGGAGAAATTCCGGACATATTCATTACCAAAGGTGCATGGTAATATAAATGAATATTAAAACTGCACATTCACCTGTTGTGTTCATCTTCCTCATTTCAAGATAGACAACATGCCCTCTAGTAAATATTTCAATAATAATAATAATTTTCACTTTCATTTTATACCATTTTAGAAAACTATAATTTAAATGAAAAATATCTCCAGATATTGTTTTTAATTTAATGAAAATATACAAAGTGATAAATATGCAAAATTAAGTGATTTAAATGGATGTTATGTCATTTAATACTTGAAGAATTAGTAAACAAAATTTCCAAATGTAGAAAGTAGTCAGTCACCAGATTGTAAAAACAGGATTATAAAAGAAGTGATTTATCCGGGGACGTATTATTTAATATTGTAAACATATTGTAAGGATGGATTTATAATTGAGGAATAAGTTGGTGATTAGTGACGTAATATTTTAAGCCTATATTTTTTTTTTTTACTTCCTTTTACTCCTAAGTAAGAAAAGTTTTGAGGTCCCCTGAGGGACGAACAAGTGATTTTTTTATTACAAAGCGATCTCTGTGTGTTTGTGTGTGTTTTGTATGTGGTCAACATAACTCACAAACGGTAAAATCATGAAAAGATAAAAACTTGATGGGACCAGGTACTAAGTTTTTGATTAAAATTAGTCAAAGTAAAACTTTAGTTAATGATTTGTTTTCATATTTTTTGCAATTTTCTCGAAACTGACCTCAACGATTTTTTTTTATTAACTTACTGGTATAAGCATCAGAGATATTTTCCGGTGATAGCCTGCTACTTTTTTGTGGTCCTCGACCGGTTTCGGGCGTTCGCCCCATCATCAGGATGTTTTTGTCAAACAGTGTAATAACTGTGTTTGCTCTAGTATGCTCTGAATTTGTTCTGTGCAAGTCTTTGTTATTACACTGTTTGACAAAAACATCCTGATGATGGGCGAACGCCCGAAACCGGTCGATGACCATAAAAAGAAGCAGGCTATCACCGGAAAATATCTCTGATGCTTTCCAGCTCTGCGGAACCAACCACAATAACTACTACTATACAAACCCCCAAAGAGAATCAGAATAGCGACCCCATGGTTACCACAGTTTTCAGTACTACATGCATTTCATCAGAACAATACACAATAAACTCTACCCTTTACAGACAAGGACAAACACATTACATGAACTAGGGTCTCGCCTCTCTAGTTGACTGGCGTAAGCCAAGGGAGAAGGAAGGGATTACTTCAGTGGTAGCGTGCTGGACTAGCAATGAGGAGGTCCCCCGATCAAATCCAGCATGCTACCTTACATTTTCTCTTCTTAGGAGCCTCTACAGCTCACCGAACGGTGATACTACAGCTCACTGTTATCTGTAGCTACAGAACGCTGCTCGGAAGCCGGCATTGCACTGAGAAGGCTCTGAAATGCACAATAGATCTTTCAGGTCGCAGTACACATCCCCTTTTTAAAATAATAATCTTATAATTTACTACATAAACTACCTATATAAACAGCTACAACTTTTTATATTTAAACATATCTCTAGGAAAATTCATTTAAGGCGTTGCTTTTTGGGATAGAGAGTAGGGGTTATGCTTTCCTCTATAGTGCTTAATTTACTTCTACATAATGAACTAGCCGACCAGCTGGCCAGGAATGGAGCGAACACCCCTTGAACCTGTTCCGGAGATAGCCAAAATTATGGCGAGGGCGACTCTGAGATAATGGACTCGGAGAGAACATAATCGCCACTGGAGGCTAAGTACTGGGGCAAAGCACGGCAAAAAATGGTTATGCCAGAGCTGTGTAAAAGAAGAATCAGAGAGACCCTGGTCTAAGCAGGTATCAGATTTGTCTGATAACGGGCCTGTTTACAGTGCTCGGCAGGTGCACTCAGGGTGGGGTTATTTGATTCGGAGCCCTTGTTTTGACTGTGTCAGACGGAGGAGAAGGAGGAGGAGGAGACGGCCTCTCACGTGTTATTTGATTGCTATGCAATCGGCAGAGTGAGGTACGAGATTTTCGGCACCTTGAGACCGGTGGAAATCGTCCTTCAAGAAGGACTGCTGGGGAAGGTCGTGGACCCCCTTGAAGAGGGGAGGATTCCTCTACTAGACATTAAGGAGATTGGCACAATAAGCCTCAATGGGTAGACTGCAGTGCCTTAGGTGAGAGTCCCCCCCCCACACACACACTCATGTGTCATTCTATTCTATTCTACTTGTACGAACAAATTCTATGATCCATATAATAATATATTTTTTATTATTATTATGAATTTTTATTTAATCATAAGCTCGAAGTAATACTAGTTGACTTGATTTATGCAGTCTGTTTGTTTGTTTGCATAAACAAGATAGAAAAGAGCCTTCTAAATAGCATGCGCAGAGCGCATCCGACTGAAAACTGAAAACATCTTGTTATTTTAATAAAAAACATTTAATAAATTGTATAAGAAATATATTTTTAAGAAATAAAGATAAGTTAAAGGATATATATTAACACACCTAAATACACACATGAGATACCGGTAGTTGACTTCACGTACCCTTCCTCTCTCCCCCCCAAAAAAACAAAAAAAATATAAAAAGAAGGTTTGTTTACTATGTGTAGGTCATGTGAGATATTTTTTACTTATCAAAAAAACAATTCATTTTGTTAAAGATTATTTGATAAGCATCAAGAAAAAAATCAGTTGTGTGAAGGTGTAAAAAGTTTTTGGGGTAAATAAGGATGGGGAAGGTGGTAAAATAATAGCTGGGGGCACCACTCGGCAACATTGGAACGGTTCAAGGGCATGCGGACACCACCAACACAACAGGCTGCCAGACACACAGTGAAAGCTATTTACTTAAGAAGGACCTCCCCGGTTGTAGCGCGCTGCATTTTATAGACCCATTTTAACGCCTTTACTATATATTATATATAAGCTGAGTTGCATAGAAAGCTTTCACTCTTGCATAATAATATGCAGCCTCTCTTTACAGAAATTTATCTATTGAACATCTTGAGATATGCAACATTTTTTCTAAGAAATCTACGTGTTCTAAGGCTTTATAGTATTTATATGTAAAAGTAGTCTATGGTCACGTCATGGTGAGTCACCAACGCATAAAGTATTTTTTTTTTTTTTTTTTTTTATGTATTTAAAAAAACATGCCAGAATAATGTAAAAAAAAAAAAAAAAAAAAAATCTGTAAGAAACATCAAAAACTAGTTTCTGTTATTGCATTTTGCAAAGTTTTTATAATTTATTATTTATTTATAACAGCGTTTTCCAGTTTTAAATTTCACAAATAAATAAACATTTTCGTGAAGTATGACGTTAAAATGAAGTATAAATGAACCATTATGGTAATAATGTTAATTACCCCACAGTAATGTTATTTATTTGTGGCACTTACAAATTATTTGTGAGATTAGTTTCCTTTTTATTTCACTTTCTCATATTACCGTAAGAAGGAAGTAATAAACTTTCTATATTGAATTTTTCGTACCGGAAGTACTTATTTATGAAATCCACAGAATTAGTAAACTGCTTTCGTGTCAAAAAATTTTCGAAATTAATTATTTTGACAGGAAGTACATGGGTTTTGAAGGTCCCCCGTGAATAAGAAAAAGTTGCCTTTAGCGAAAGGTTTATATGTCTCTCTCTCTCTCTCTCTCTCTCTCTCACTCACTCACTCACTCACTCACTCACTCACTCACACACTTTCTCAATCTGTATGTTTGTGTGTGTGTGTGTGGTTTGTGTGAATAAAGATTTCTGGCATAATCGATTAACCGGAAGTAAGACTTTACTGTATTCACCCACACACACACAGATGGTTCTTTTAAGATGTTACAATTAAATGGATTTCTTCATCACAGTATTATTATTGGCCTCTCTCTATACAATGTAATAATCCATTCTCTATCTGCCACTGCTGATAGGTTGGCATTTGTTCCATCACTACACCTGTATATTATTACTTTCTCTTACTCCTAGTAAGAGAAGAGGAAGTATTGTAATCGTGTCAAATTTTCGATGTCGAGTTTTCATCGGATATATCCGTTTTAAGGTCCCCTGAGTCCGGAAAAGTGGCAAATGGTCTGTGTGTGTATGTATGTATGTATGTGAACAGCCTAGCTCAAAAACGAAAAACCGAAGAAAGTTGAAACATGATATATGCCGTTTAGGTATCACCATGGAATCTGACAGTGGGTCATCTGTCAAAATTCCTCAACCGGAAGCACCGCTTTACTTGTTTTTTTTTCTTTTTTGCGTTTTTCTCAAAAATGGTTCTGATGATTTTCTTTAAACTTGGTATATGAACTGCACATACAAAGAGCTACAACTTTTATTTGAAATGTTTCTTTGGGAAAATTCATTTAAGGGCAGTTATGGGGGAGGGGTGGTGTTAGATTTGCATCTAAAGTGCTATTTCAGTTTACTAAACAATTCTATCATCTAAATAATGTTAATTAGAATTGAATATGTTGTTGAAATTCCGAGTTTGAAAAAATCAGATAACCGGAAGTGCGTTTACTTTACTAAATGATTTTTTTTCACTTTTTCGCAATTTTCTCAAAAATGTCTCCGGCGATTTTCTTGGAACTTCGATATATAAACTAAACATACAAAGATCTACAACTTTTATTTAAAACATTTCTCTGGGGGAAATTCATTTAAGGGCAAATTTGGAGGAGGGGTGGGGGTTATGTTTTTCTGTAAAGTGCTATTACAGTTGGTTTATACAATTCTATCATCCAAACAAAATTAATTAGAAATAAATAGATGGCCAAAATTCCAAATTTCAAGAAAATTAATAAACCGGAAGTGCGCTTTTACTGAACAGTTTGTTTTCAATTCTCGACGAATTTCATTAAATTTGGTGGTACACTAACTATAACATTTGTCAATTATAATTTTGAGAACTGGAGTAAGAGGAAGTTGTGTGAGTGTTTCACACCAGATTTTTTTTTGTTAGGAACTAATAAGCGAAATCTGGAATTTAATAGAAAAAATTTTTCTTATTATGTATATATGACTGTATTAAGAGGAGTAAGGAGGAAGTCGTGTGATTATATCACACTTGATTTTATTCGAATCAGAAATTGACATGAGCATAATATTTCCGCTTACAGAAGTAAGAATACGATTCACTCCTAATTGATTCTTACAACATGTTTGTAGCATTGAAGTAAGCTCAATCCATAAAGGGAATCGTTTCAAATTTTTTTTTGAATGAGATATTTATAAGGCAGTGGATGGCCAGAAACGTTTTTTAAAGAAAAATCTGGTGTGAAACACTCACACAACTTTCTCTTACTCCAGTTCTCAAAATTATAATTGACAAATTTTACAGTTTGTGTACCAAATTAATTCAAATACGACGAAAACTGAAAAAACCGTTCTGTAAAAGCGCATTTCCGGTTAACTGATTTCCTTGAAAATCTGAATTTTGGCCATCCATTTATTTCTAATTAATTTTTTTTGGATGATAGAATTGTATAATCAACTATGATAGCACTTTAGAGAAAAATATAACCCCTCCCCTCCCCTAAAAGTGCCATTAAATGAATTTTCCTAGCAAAATGTTTCAAATAAAAGTTGTAGCTCTCTGTATGTGTAGTTGATATACCAAGTTTACAGAAAATCGTTGGAGCCATTTTTGAGAAAATCGCAAAAAAGTAAAAAAAACAACATGTAAAGTGGTATTTCCGGTTGAGGAATTTTGACAGATGACCCACTGCCAGATGCCATGGTGATATCTAAACGGAATATCAAGTTTCAACTTTCTACGGTTCTACGTTTTTAAGCTATGCTGTTCACATACATACACACCACACACAGAGACCATTTGCTAAAATCCACTTTTTAGTGGATTTCCGGATATTTCCGGTGAAAACTCTATATCGAAAATTTGACAAGATTATAATAATTCCTTTTACTAGGAGTAAGAAGAAAGTAAAAAAGAATTCATTGTTGCTCAAAGTTTGCGGGTCCATTGGGCCATTTTTAGAAGCTCTTTAGGGTAGGAGTGGAGTGTACGTTGAGAACCGTTGAGATTGAAATGATGGGATGATCTCAATCTAACCATTGCCGTATAAACATCTCATTACAATTTTAAGGTCTGACGATTTGAAAACATTTTTTTTTACGCGTCGTCATCTGTGAGCTCGGAATGTGTTACAAATGTCCATCACCCGAAGAAAATTCTAAGGGCACAACTGTCTAGACTCGAATCTGAGATAAGACATCCGCCTGAGAGTCTAGCACGCTTTAACTGAGTTGAATTCCTTCTCTCTTCAGTCAAGTATACATACTAATTGAAGGTTTCTTTTTTGTTTTTTTTTTGACATTAATTTACATTTATTTTTTAATTAACACTTTTTTTAATGACCTTAAAATACACGGAACATAAGACGGAATATATGGAAAATAAAATTGCTGAATACAAGTAGCCTACAAGCCATATAATATTCTTGTATGAGAGGGGAAGGAATAGCTAAGTGGTTAGCGCGTTCGACTCCCACGCGGAGGTCCCAGGTTCGAGTCTAGTGCTACCCTACATTTTTTCTTCCTAGAAGCCTTTTACAACTCACTGTCCGCTGATGGACAGTATTGTTTGTAACGAGAGAACAGTGTCCAGAGTGTTAATGCGCCTTAAATTAAATAAAAAAAAAAAAAAAAAAATACTCCTATGTGCCATTGCTTTAACAAATGACCCTACAGATTATGATAATAACAAAATATAATAAAGAATAACAATGATAAGCTAAAATTTGGTTGTTGTGATTGGTTCTGCAGGCCTCGAAAGCATCAGAGATATTTTCCCGAGTTAGCCTGCTTCTTTGATGACCACAAAAAGAAGCAAAAAATATCTCTGATAAGGTAAAATGTTATCAATATTTTTAAAAGAGTTTTCTTTGAAAAAAAAAAAAATCAGAAGAGAGTGCCATCAATCAATCCTACGCATCCGCCTTTCGCATAAAATTAGGTATGCCTCTCTGACAAAGTGGTCTACAACATCTGGCTAACAAAACAAATATTTAAATCATTTTTTTTTTAACATCCCTTGGAATATCAGTCACATTTCCATTCAATAGTCGAATAAGTGGTAAATCCTTAGATTTATTCATTTTAATAAATAAATTTGAAACATTTTTAAATTGAAACAGTAAACATCTATTGTCATTTTAATATTGTTACTTTCTCTTGTTACTAAGATAAAAAAATATGGCTTCTTGTCAAATTTTCGAAGTTGAGTTATCACTGAAAATATATATTTTCAGATCTCCTAAGTACGAAAAAATATTTTTTAGCGAGGAGGTCTGCATTTATGTGTGTGTATAAACAAAAATAAAACTTAAATTTTGAATTTTTACCTACTTTTTCTCCAAGTGCCCTCACGCATTGGTCTAGTGGCTAGCAAACTCGTCTTTGGTGCGAGAATTCCAGGGTTCGATTCCCGTGTGGGTAAAGTCGGTTTTGACCCAGCATCGTGAGAAAAACAAGTATTCTCACCGGAAATTCACTGGGTTATTAAAAGTAAGTTGATTAATAAAATTTCAGAACATTTGAATTTAAAAGTTTTCACATTAAATTTTAAATAACACATTCTAAATAATTCAATTATTTAAAAAAAAAAAAAAATCAAAGAAATATCAATAGTCAGCAAATTAATTAATTATTAACAATTGACTAGAAATTCAAATGCTTATCACAAAATAATTATTGATAATTATTTAAAAATGTTTGACACTATCGCATATATAGAGCAGTGTACACCCACAAAAAAAAAACTGCATATATGATATCTTTATTTTTTTTTTTTTTTCAACACATATTTTCATTATTTATAATGGCTATAAACATTATAGGTTAAAATTTAAAATGTTGTTACGAAGTTTAGTGGTTATAAACATTATAGGTTAAAATTTAAAATGTTGTTACGAAGTTTAGTGGTTTGAGATAGATTATATAGATGGCGCTTTCATCTGTTGTATTCAGAGGTATTCATATATAAAACCCTATCATCTATCATCAATATTAATCAAACAAATGATCATATCAAACAAAAGAATTGTTTGAAATAAAAGTGAAATACTTTTTTTTAATCTCATGATCGTAGTTTAAATTATAGTACCTGCAGAGCACTCTCTCGGATTTATTGAATACTTGTTTGCAAGTCGGTCTCTGATCAAGATACAGTTATTTTTGTTATACAATCAGAATTTGTAGAGGCAGAATAAAGGCAGAATAAGTTTGAAATATTATTATAAACACCTATTATTAAAATTGGAGAAAGAATATAAATCTATAAGAGCAATGATTTTTTTTTCTAATTATTACTTTTAATAATAGAAACAAATTAGAATAGTATTTAACCACTAAGTCCTTCACAGCTGATTAATATGGGCGACAGTGTATCTCTTAACCAATTATAGTTCAAGTTGCGTTACAACTATTTTAGCAAGGACGTTTGAATGGTATTTTTATTCTTAAGTGCATAAAGAAATAAAGTTTTAAAAAAACATTATTACTTTCACTTGCCATGAACAACCCAGCGCAGTATAGAATTTAGATAGACTTTTTTTTTTTTTTATTGCCGTTACTTAATTAAATAATAAAAATGAAATTAATTAAATAAAAATAGTTAAAAGTATAAATAGGTTATGATGAGATGTTTAATTTGTTGTTAGGAGATTAATATTAGTTTTGACAGGCCTCATTTAAGGCTTCCTTGGGTTTAAAAAAAAAAAAAGTATATAAGATTCTAAAGGAGGAGGTTGTTTCATAATAAATCGTTTAAAAGCGTTAACAATCATTAAGTTAATGGTGTCTTCGTTAACTTTCATTTGTTTTACGCTTTATTTATTTATTTATTTTTTACAAACGATAACAGCGTTTTTAACATTTTTTTTTTTTTTGTTCTACTTGAATATCATCTGTTTTCTGTTGTTTAAGAGAGTGATAAGATAAAAACTATTATTTCTGTTGTTAAATAACTTGCCTACTATAAACAAAGTTAATATGCAAGACCTGTATTTTTGGAAAATATTACAAATAAATGTTATAATTAGGGAACGGATTCGTATGTATTTACATATTTTTTTCTAGGCAGTTTACAGACGTTTTTCAACTAGAGGTATTCATACTGACACTTTTTAAGCCGTTTGAGTCTACTTTTATTTCACATATTTCCACATATTTGGATGTTATCGCATATTTATACATATTTGATCAAAATAAATAAATATTTCTACATATTTAATCAAAATATGTACATATTTTTTCATATTTTTCATTTTGGGCATATTTTCATAATTGGGAGGTGGTTGACAGGAACTGTGAACCACAGACTGTAGGGCTGTGAATCACAGTGGGTACAATGGTTATTGTAATTTACACAGAATGCTGCTAAACAGTGACGGGCACTTGTTAGTTCTTTGAAGTTGTCTGACGTTGTCTGTTCTTTCAGCTCGTTCGTTGAAGTGTCCAATTCATTTCGTTCGGTCACTTAGTGTATTCTTTTTTGGGTGAAATGCCACGAACATCGGCCTCAAACAGACAACTGGTTGCTAAATATCTTCGCGAGTTTCCAGCAGAACTTTTTCGAAGTGATGGAGATATTTTGTACTGCACAGCTTGTGACAAGCGCGTTTCTTGCTCTCAACGTTCCCAAGTCACCCAACATATTGCCACCGGATCGCACATAGAGAATAAAAACAGAAAGAAAGAGAGGACGTCCTATCAAGCCTTCCTTACATCTCCATCATCAAGTAAGTCTACTCTGAGTACAGATCTGTGTCGGGCTTTGGTTAGAGCAGATATCCCTTTCCACAAACTTAAAAATCCTCATTTCAAAGGATTCTTAGAGACCTATATTGGGAAAAAAATGCCTGACGAGAGCACTCTGCGGAAAAACTACCTGGAAGATATCTATAAAGATACACTAACCAAAATTCGAGAACATATCAAAGATGGACGATTTGGGTGTCAATTGATGAAACCACTGACGTTGAGGGCAGGTATATTGCCAATGCAGTTATTGGAAAACTTGACAGTGATGCTGATGTGGATTCAAAGCCATTCCTTTTGAACTGTGAGGTTCTCGAAAAATGCAATCATTCCACCATTTCACGATTCTTCGATGCCTCAATGCATATCCTATGGCCCAGTGGAGTTTTGAACGAAAAAGTTCTTTTGTTTCTCTCTGATGCTGCCCCCAACATGGTCAAGGCTGGGCAATCTATTCAGGTATTTTATCCTAAGATAATTCATGTGACGTGTATTGCTCATGCCTTGCATCGAGTAGCAGAAACTGTCCGATCTTTGTTCAGTGACGTAGATTCCTTAATCTCCTCGGTTAAAAAAGTGTTCTTAAAAGCACCAAGTCGCATTAAAATGCTAAAAGATCTCTATCCAGACTTGTGCCTTCCACCAGAACCAATATTGACAAGATGGGGTACTTGGCTGGAAGCAGCTCAGTATTACTATGAAAACTACAATAAAATCAAGAATGTCCTTTCACATCTCGAAGACGAAGCAGTAGCGATAAATACAGCCAAGTCTTTATTCGAGAAACCTAATTTAAGGAACGACCTTGCATTCATTTCTGACAATTGCGTATTTCTTGCACAAGCCATTACCCAACTTGAGTCCCAAAATGTTCGACTGACAGAAAACGTGTCCAACGTTAAAAAAGTCATCGAAAAGGTGGAAGGAATACCTGGGAGTAAGGGAGATCTGATCAGATCAAAACTGGTAGAAGTACTGAGCAAGAACAAAGGGTGGGAGACCATCTGCCAGATTTCTGATATTATCAGTGGAACAGAAGTCACCTCAGAACATCGTGTACCCTTTACAACCAACGAGATAACTTCTTTCAGCAAGGCACCTATAACATCTGTAGATGTTGAACGATCTTTTAGTCGTTACAAGTCCATCTTACGCCCAGATCGTCGTCACTTTACGTTCCAACATTTGAAATTTCATGTGGTTGCAAACAATTTCGAAGAGTGAAGTTTTCAAAATTGAAAATTTAACACATCTTTTTATAAATAGTAAAAATGTTCTTTGTTGTATAAATCATTATAACTTGTAAAAACAAATTATTTTGTTCCTAATAAATTATTATAAATTGTAAAAATGTTCTTTTCTTGTATAAATAATTATAACTTGCCCCCCCCAAAAAAAATTCCATTTTCATAAAAAAAAATGTCCATTTTACTTAAATATTCCAGAAATATTTTAAGAAAATCACATATTTTCCACATAATTGACGAAAATAAATGCATATTTTAATTAAATATTTGGCATTTTTAAATACATAAAAATCCGTTCCTTAGTTATAATGTTTATATTGTGTGCACTTAACATTCTTAATTTAAAGAAAATTATTTGTAACCGTATCCACGAAAATCACCGAAACCTATTCATAAAAATGTCTTACTTCCGGCTAACCCTATTTTCTTCAAATTTAGCATTCTAGTAATTACTTTTAATGAAGCTTAGAGTTTAAAGATAAGGCAAGACCAAGGACTGGAAACTAAGCGGATTATTTTTAATCTTACGTATTATTGGGTTTGTTTATAAAGTTTTTATGCGCATTTTTGTTTCTCTTACTCCTGGTAAGAGGAAGTATTGTAAGCGTGTCAAATGTTCAATATCGAGTTTTCACCGGATATATCCGTTATGAGATCCCCTGAGTCAAAAAAAGTGGTTTTTACCAAATGGTGTGCGTGTGTGTATGTATGTATGTATGTGAACAGCATAGCTCAAAAACGAAAAATCGTAGAAAGTTCAAACTTGATATTCCGTTTAGGTATCACCATGGCATCTGACAGTGGGTCATGTCAAAATTTCTCAACCGGAAGTACCACTTTACTTGTTGGTTTTTTTTTTACTTTTTTGCGTTTTTCTCAAAAATTGGGCACCGACGATTTTCTTTTTATTAACACTTGGTATATCAACTAAACATACAAAGAGCTACAACTTTTATTTGAAATGTTTCGAAGAGAGGGAAATTCATTTAAGGGCAGTTATGGGGGAGGGATGGGGTTAGGTTTCCATCTAAAGTGCTATTTCAGTTTATTAGACAATTCTGCCATCTAAATAATGTTAATTAGAATTAAATATGTTGTGGAAATTCCGAGTTTCAAAAATATCGGATAACCGGAAGTGCGTTTACTTTACCAATTTATTAAATGATTTATTCTCTTTTTCGCAATTTTCTCAAAAATGGCTTCGACGATTTTTTTGAAAGTTCATATATAAATTAAACATGCAAAGATCTACATCTTTTATTTAAAACATTTCTTTGGGAAAATTCTTTTAAGGGCACTTTTAGGGGAGGGGTAGGGTTATGTTTTTCTCTAAAGTGCTATCATAGTTGATTATACAATTCTATCATCCAAACATAATTAATTAGAAATAAATAGATGGCTGAAATTCAGTTTCAAGAAAATTAGTAAACCGGAAGGGCGCTTTTACTGAACAGTTTTTTTTTTAGTTTTCGACAAATTTCATTCAAATTTGGTACACAGACTATGAAATTTGTCAATTATAATTTTGAGAACTGGAGTAAGAGAAAGTTGTGTGAGTGTTTCACACCAGATTTTTTTTTATCGAGATCGCACAGATTTGTCAAGTTAAAACAGATATATGTTGTTTGCGTTTTGATATCACAACGCTAGCCTTTTGGAAAAAAAGAATGATTGAAACCCATGGTGATATCTTCATGGAATTTAGTTTCTCCCCTGTTTTGGACAATTACAATTTGTTCCAGGTTCAGCTGGTAGGTTTTTATCTCTCTAGCTAGAGCTAGGCTCGAACGCTTTTCTAATTATACTCAAAACCTAACCTGCCTTTCGTGTATTTTTCCACTTTTAATATAATTTTATTTAAATAAAGTAAAAAAAAGTAAGTAAAGTAATGCGCCTATTTTTTCAGGCGGGCTTAACGTCCAACTCCAAATTAGGTGTCGTGGACGGGGGAGGAAACACCTACTTTACTATTAACATTTTTTAAACAAATATATAATTTAGTTATACGCTGGACTCGAACTGGGGTCCTCCCACTTACATGCTAATAACCAATATACCAACACCCGCCCCTTATTTAAATAACGTAAACTTGAAAAAGTATAGTTTGTACTTTATACGTACGTAATGTTGTTTGTAGTAATTTGATTGAAAATTTACATCCTCTTTATTTTGAGATTTAATCGGAATGCGCCTAGGGTTGATGTATATTACTTAATATGGCCATTGTAGTTAACTAGTTTGATACGCTTGATGTTGTGTTGTTACATCTAACCTCACGCCTCACTAAAAAATCAATTTTCACGGAAAAGTGCTTCAATTTCAAGGTGATAGGCCTATATAAGTATAAGTGTAGACTGTTTGCTAATTTTAAAGCTCATTTGTCCTAACCTAAATTTATAGCGGTGGCGAGGAGAGAATAACCTTCCAACCCTACCAACCTACCAACCCTGACGGCAGGCAGAGAAGTGATTACATTGGTGCCCAGTAGAGCGCACTAAACACTTAACACTAAACCAATCTCACAAACTACATAAAAATATAATTTTTTTTTTTAAAGTGTTTCTAATAAAAGTAATACGTTTATATATATGTCCAGTGTATGGCAAGTTTAAAGGAAATCATTATAGATGTTTAACGAGAGAATTCCAAAAAAATTCAAAAACCGATCCCATAAAATCGCACTTTCGATTAATCGATTTTCTTTAAATTTGGAATTCTAGACAAGCTTCTAATTTATATTAATTAAGGTGGTTAAAAATAATATTTATTATACTGAAGTAGCATTTTAGAGGAAAGCACAGCGCCTACCTGGCACCCAGAACTCTCCAAAAAAAAATCAATTTTTTTCGGCAAATGTTTCACAAATAAACTAGGTATTTACATATGTGTGTGTAGAATTGAGAAAGTGAAGTTTAAAGATAAATGTTCGAGAAAAGATTGTTGTAGGGGATTATTGCATTGCGACCTGAAAGAACTATTGTGCCCCCCTCCCCAAGAGCCCTCTTTAATGCACAGCCGGCCTCCACAAGCGCAGTGTTTACTAACGACAGACAACACTGCCCACCACCGGACAGTGAGTTGTAGAGGCTCCTAGTAAGAGAAAAATCTAAGGGCAGCATGCTGGATTCGAACCCGAGACCTCCGCGTTGCTAATACTGTGCGCTACCACTGAGCTAATCCCTTCCTTCTCCCTTGGCTTTCGCCAATTCACTAGGGACGGGAGACTCTAGTTTGGTATTCTGTGTTTGTCCTTGTCTGTAAAGTGTACGAGTGTATCTAGTTTAATTGTATTGTGTGTACTGTTCCCCTTTGCGGGCTACTAGGGATTAAGTGAAAATAAAAGAAGAAACGGTTGTGTTTATTTATTTTTCTTACAACAAATTAAAACCTTCATTTTCCTAAAAGTACATTTTTTTAAGTTTTTTAGATGTAATTTCTCTAACACTCAACATGACGATTTGTATACATTTTTTATAGAGACCATTTTGTTACGATGATAAGCAAAGAAATTTTTGAGACTTACGACAAGATAGGCTATTAATTATATTTCATTGTTAATAAATAATATATTAAATGTATTCTTAATAAATAATATTCATGTATATAAATGTCTTAGTAATTACTTTTTAACCTTGCTAAGGATGAATCAATTATTATTGCATAACAACGCATTTAATTTTTTTTAATTAAGAAATTTTTTTCAAATAAGATGCCTGACATTAAGGTAATTTCAATTCGTATTTAAAATTTTTACAATCATAGCTTGATTGAATTTCATAAAAAGTAATAAACAAGGACAAAATTTTAATGATTTTTTTTTTTTAAACTACCTTAAAATTGACAAATAATTGAATTGCACTTACATATTATTTATTCCACATATTCAAATCAAGCTATCAAGGTTTGCAAGTTATACAGTTATATAAAAAAAAAAAAAAAGCAACTTATCTTCAATATAATTAACAATGCGAGCATTTAAATTTAATTAAACGAAGTTTATAGAATCGTAAAAGATAATCGTTGAAACTGAAAAAAAAAAAAAACATTCAGTAAAGAGAGGCACCATTTGGTTGAACGATTTTTACGAAAACTCTTATCTCACGTCTTTCATGTAACACTTTAACGAAATATTAAGTTTGAACATTTTGCAATTGTTAAAAACAACTTTTTTTAGAAACTTAGGGGACCTCAGAATGAAAATTCCATACCAGTGAGAGAAATGTAAAATAAAGTCTATCAAAAAAAAAAACTAACTGATAAAATTATAAATTTTTATTAATAAAGATAACCTTCACTATTGTAATTTACAGGTTAGGGGAAGGTTAAAAACAACAACCACAACAAAAATTATAATTAATTTGCACAGTAATAAGGTTTATTTAACAAGTAAAGACTGTGGTATTTCTTCTTCACTCTATCATAAACTTTCCAAACCTTTTTATCATTATGAAATAGTTAGTACAAAAGAATAATGATTGAGTTTTACACCCTCCGGCTATATACTACAATAAATTATCTAGTCACTATAGGGACCTGTCCTCTGTTCCCGTCTTGTCTTCATAAATAAAGTTCATTGTTCCCTTTTTATTTTTATTTTATTTTATTTTTTTTCTATTTATTTTCTGTTCCTCCTTACACTTAGTCCGCAACTTAATTATTATACATGTAATAAAATAGATGGAGTCGATTGTAAAAAAAAAACCGATGATATTTACCGAGAAACAAATAAAAAAAAAATTAATAATCTTTTCTTATTACTAAGAATATGATGCTTTTGTGCCATGAGTTCTTTAAAACTAAGCTCATGTAAAAGAATTTGAAGTTAATTATTATATAGAAAAAAATAATTGATCATTGAAATGCTAATAAAAAGTTTAAAAAAAAAAAAGTAGACTATCTGGTGCCAAACATTCACACAACTTTCTCTTACTTTATAGTTAATACAATTTTATAAAATTCATAAATTTTATAATATTATAAATTTGAAATGTTATTCAGTTATGATAATATAAACAAATAGTTTGGGTATATTTATCTTTCCAATGGCTGACAAGAAGGACTTCCAAGTCTAGATCCCCGTTGACAGCAACCTAAACGAAATACTAAGTTTCAACATTCATCAAAATTTACCGCTTTTTAGGTTATGCTTGACACATAATATACATTATTACAGGTTATGAAATCATTTTTTTTTTTTTTAATTCCAATAATGATGAAAAGAGACATTAAAACAATAGAAATAATTGTTTATTACAATTTAAACATTTTAAGCTCATATCTTTTTTAAAATAATTTTACAAACACTAACACAAGTTTTGTGTATATATTTTTTTTTAAACCACAGCCATTGTAATCATCTTTGATTAGTCCTATATTGTATTTGTTTTTTATAAAATTTTACAATAATTAAAAAATAAACTAGACTAAATAAATAGATTTATTTTAATTGAATTTTTTTTTATTTAATTTTTAATAATAGTCAGGGATTAACTATTTTTTTATTGTGATTTAATAAAATATTCGTTTATACTCCTAATATTATGTGCCTTCCAGATTGCACAAGTAGCCATTGTAGCGAGCGATCTTATACAATTAATTCTAACCTTAGCTATCGTTTAAACAGTGTAGTATTAAATATATTTTTTTTTTAATTATTGTTATTATTCCTATAAGTAGTTTTTATTAATATTATTAAAAAAAATTTATTTCTTGAATGTTGCAGGAAGTGCCTGGTGTACAAAGCACCAAATTTATCTTCAACAATTACTCCATCGTCCTCTGCTCCAGAATATACTGGAATAAAAACAAAAAAAAAACTTTGGAAAAAATTAGGTGAGTAAACAATATTTGAAACAATATTGAGTATTTAGTTTAGGAAAAAGAAATATGACTTGAAAATTATTACAAAAACTAGAGATTTTAGTATGCTAACCCCAAACTTACCTTGTTTTACAAGATTTTGCTGTCTTCTTTACCACTTGATCATAATTTCGTATAGCAATTGATACGAACTTTCATATTTTTCATCCACATAATCTTGCCTTTAATAACGGTATGGTAAGAAGGCTACGGCTAGACGGACGGATTTTAACGAAGGTTTTCTTAACGGAAATTAACGGAACGTTTTATGACGTGAAGCCCTGGCTGGCTAGACTGTCCGATAAATAACACAATTATTAAAGCGTTAAATGAAGTAGGTTTCCCTACATGATCGATTTTTAACATAGTAAGTAGTTCCATTAGTGTAAAAACATGTCATTCCAAAAACATTTTGCAGAAATATATTGTTCAAAAAGTATGGCAAAGTTAAGCATTACATCGGAAATAGTTATTTCGTTAATGGTTGTTAGACTACGACATCGTAATCTCCAATGACAGCTTCACACACACACTTAGCCATGCGTCTATTTTTTTTTGTTTCGATTTTTAAACTCCGTATAGCGGCCTCTACATGGTCAATAATATTGACAATACTTTACAGTATTGACAATAATATTGACCATGTAAGGTGAAAAAATTGTATTGATGGTCGGTATTGACCAGAGTATTGATGAAATTCAGATTTTCTGATTTTCGTGTATCAATACTGAGAATGGAGGGGATATTGACAATATTATTGACCGTGTAGGGGCGGCGCCAATATTTCCATCAATACTCAGTTCAATAGTTTTATACAACGTTGAAACTAACCTGTACAAAACAAAAGCGATACTATTATAATAGGGTTAAAGGACTTTATAAGTAGTGCCAAACGCCAAAATAATGGCTACGCAAGCTTTTGTACGATTATTCATTTTTTTAAGGTAAAAAAAGCCAACAAAATAACGAGTACAAACACGTAAATTCACTCTCCTAGTGGCAGAAGTAGTAACTAATGAGCACAGTTATTGACAGAAAGTATTGACAATAATATTGATCGTGTAAGGTAATGAAATATTGAAACTGGTTAGCACG
Source organism: Triatoma infestans (assembly GCA_011037195.1). NCBI lineage: Eukaryota > Metazoa > Arthropoda > Insecta > Hemiptera > Reduviidae > Triatoma > Triatoma infestans. The sequence goes on from JAAEAF010002940.1 coordinate 46,287, forward strand.
AGTATTGATGGTTATATTGTCAATACTGATATTGACAATATTATTGACCGTGTAGAGGCCGCTTATCACAGAGGGATCATATAAACATCTGTGCTTTTGTACTAAATGAATCACTATCAATGTAAATTAATCCTTGTTGTATAAACAAAGCACCAAAATAATAGGATATATAAAATATTTCAAAATTCGAAAGCTAGTGCGCAAGGTAGCCTATACAAAACAGAATGGTAACCTCCGTTGCATAATTTTCCAACCGGCTAGCCAGTCACACTGCGTTTATTTCTCGATGAAGTATAGGGCTCGGCTCCATCCTTCTGCGTTATGACCTTGAGAACGCGTGTCACTATCTACTTCGTACGATAATTTCTGTAGCGTCTAGCCCCTTCTCTCTCCTTCTATCAGCGCAGTCCATATTTCTTGCGTTATTTAGCGCAAAATAAGTGCGTCAAAATCTGTCCGGTCTAGCCGTAGCCTAATAGCTGTATAACTGTGAACTCGGAACACTAAATTAAAAACTGCTTTGCCCTTCGGATTAATCTCAACGTCAATCGTCGGATCAATTTGCCTCACAGACAACAACTGCATTCAAACATGAAGGAAACCTAATCGCAAATTTAATCAGAAAATTATTACAATTCTAATATCCGGTAATTTCACTGAAAATTAGCCCAATGATTAATGATCTATATGTTTTATATTTTAAGTCAGAAATTAAAAAAAAAAAAATTAATCTTTGTTCTTGAGTGGAAAGTAACTTCAACCTTCAACTTTAACATTCATTCCATTTCCGTTAGCAAATAATCTAACTAGCAAAATCTAACATTTACATAGCCATTTTTATTTTCTCTTATACTCTTTTAAGTAAGAGAGGAAGTATTGCGATCGTGTTTAGATTTTCGAAATTGTAATTTCACCGGAAATACAGGTTTTTGGGGTTTCTTGAATATGAAAAAATAAAATTCTCAAAAATTAAAATTCGCCGGAAGGAAGTTCAAACTTGTTATTCCGTTTAGTCACTACCACTGTGCATCGGACACGAAGATTTTGGACAAAATTTATCAACCGGAAGTGCGACTTGACTGGTTTTTTTTTTTTCTCCTGATTTTCTCAAAAATGGGTCCCAACGATATTCTCTTTAAATTTCATATACAATGTATACATATAAATACCTAATAGTTTTTTTATCAAAAGTGCAAAAATAACAGAATTAGTTTTTGATTTTTTTTTTTTAATTTTCTTGAACGTTCTTTAAATTATGCTTACTTGACAGATTAAAATGTATTACTTCTCATTTGAAGCATTTAAAAAAAAAAAAAAAAATGTATTTTGGATTGTTGTGCGGAATTTCTGGCGTTATTTCAAATTTTGTATGTACTTGGTTCAGTGTTTTTAAAGCGCTCTTGTGGGCTATAATATAATCATTACTTCTCTACCTGCCAAGATTAGTGTAGGTTGATGCTTACAATGGATGTTGAGAAGGAGAGAATTAAAGAGAATGAATTTAGGAATGCGATTAGAAATAAACTAGATAATGATATGCTGAAAACTGTATAATTAATAGAGCACACAAACTGCAAGGATTTTACAGTTAAATAGAAGTTAGGTAGCGAGAGAATTTAAGAGACAGACTGGCTGAGTAATAAGAAGGTAAGTAGATTGGTTTGCTGACTGGATGTACTGTCGTAAAACTGTCCTGAACTGTTCAGCCATCACTGTGTTTATATGAATCGTACCCTTATCTCCCTAGTCTGGCCTAGGTGGGGAGTAACTAACGTTTTATTACATTTAATGTCTGCTTCTTCGCTTTTAGGATTCTATGAATTTTTAATGATTCGGATCCCCACTGCAATACTTATTATTCCCCCACCACGTCTATATTTATGTTAGGACAAATATATAAAATTTGGGTTTAAGGAAAAATGTGTCATTTTATATATGATTTTATTAAAAGGACTAAGACAAAGTCGTGTGAGTTGTTTCACACCAGATTTTTGGGAAAGATTATGGATCTAAAAACGTGAATATTTCCATTTTTCAATTTCAAATTTACACGACTTAATTTGACATGACGTCATTTCTTTTTCTTATAGGAGTAATTTTGTTTAAATATTATTTATATAAACCAAATAATGAGCTATTTTGTAGATTTCCTTCTGGCAATTACATGTTTAATTTTAATCATTTTTTTTTTAAACAATTTTGCTTATATTTTATTAAATATTTTCTACAGTTTTCAAACATATGGTAATGACCAATTAAAAAAGATCAAAACGTCCATGATTAAAATGAAATATTCTAAAAATTATTTAAGGCTAATAAAAAATGGTTATAAATTAACATCTAAATACACTTGAGAAATAAATCTTGTTTAAACTATGGAGAACCTGAATATTTCCGGTATTTACCTCCCATTAGTCACACATTCTTTTGCCAGCAGACTTTTTTTTTTCTTTTTTTAAGTCCTTTAGCTTAGTTAAGAAAAGAAAGTTTTGGCAGAAAGTTACAATGAAAGTCAATTAAGACGGTTTAAAATGTATACTACGCCTAGTTTCTAGGGAGATAACAGTTCTTCAAGGAATAAAAAAAAAAGAAGCCTAGTGCGAAACACTTACACGCTATTATTGCTATTACTATATATAAAATGGCCATTTTTTTTTATTTTAAACTATAAATTTTACTCATTTGTCCCAAATTAAATATAATAGTAATAGAGGGGCAAACTATCTTACCGTGTCACGTAGTAGCCTCCTAGATTACACTGCAGACCATTAGAGAGCGTTAATAACATTTATTGGTCAGTAACATAGCATACAAACATACAATTTAGAAATTGAATTTTTACCAGAAATACCAGTTTCTGTGTAAGAAAAAAATGTTTTAAGCGAATGCTATATATATATTAATTTTAAAGGAAATATGCACTGGGAAATAAACATCTGTTGTGCCCCTCGGAGCCTTCGGAGCTATAGAGACTCTTGGGAAGAGAAAATTTAAGGGCAGCACGCTGGATTCGAACGCGCGGGACCTCCGCGGTGCTAGTCCAGCGCTCTACCACGAAGCTAATCCATTCCTTCTCTCTGGGCTTACACCAATTAACTAGGAACGGAGACCCATACTGTGTTTGTCCTTGTCTGTAAAGGGGTAGTTTAAGCGTATTGTGTACATCTGACGAAGTGCATGAGGGAAGACTTGAGCTGTGGTAACCCGTGAGATCACTACTCCCCCAAGTAACTGCATGCAAAAGATACAAATCATGCAAAAATCATGCGAGTAATTGGTGTATTCAGTGAAACCACCTTTAATACAAAAACGCTTAACATCTTAACATGAAAAATCGGTTAATACGAAATAATACCTGCGGTCCCAATAAAATACTATGTAATCTCATTCATTTTTTTTGTTTTGTTTTTGTTTTAACACGAACAAAAATCGCTTAACACGAAACATTTTCGCTTCTCGGACGAACAAAATTTTATACATGCTTTCTGCAGTCACTTCGTCACGCAGATTTTTTTGACATTATTTTTTACTTTAGACCAAACAAAATAAACAATGGCTGCCAGTGTTGCTACGTTACCGCTTATCTGTCTTTAGGTAGTTAGAGGCACTATCATTGTCATCATTATCATTGAATTCGGTGATAGCTGTGTCGAACTCGATGGGTGAATCTCTTGCATGAGAAATGCGGAATATCGTGAAAAGTATGCGAAAGCTTAGAAGCGCATTCGAATGTAAAAATGAATAAAATGATGGACGACGTTATTGAACAATTTGTCGACATTTGATGCTGAAAAAGACACTGCAAAAAAAAAAAGAAATTAAGATTTCTTTATAAAAAACAATAATTTTTTTTTTTTGTTAGCGTGTAGCAACTAAATTTGCTCTGTGCAAATCTATGTTATCACACTGTTTGGACAAAAAACATCCTGTTGATGGGCGAACATCCAAAACCGGTCGATTGCTACAAAAAGAAACAGGAAATATCTCTGATATATATTGTCCCTCCAGAAAACTGCATATATACATATGTATAGACTTTTATAATGGAGTTGTTGAGGAGAGAAAGTAGGTTTGATTAAATGAGCGAGATATGAAGACACTAATATAATGTAGCTAAGTTTACACTAACGCACTGCACTTTATAATGAAAATGATAGAATGAATGGTGTGAGTAAAGATATGACACGATGCGATGTATGGTATCTGATAGATATCCTCTAGATAGATTCCCACTGGCTTATATACACAGGTTCTCCCACTCTAGCCTGCCTAAGTCAGAGAGTAGTCTCTGTTAACCAGAGAGGGCCTCACTTAGTCTCTCTGCTGTGGTTGCATTATCCTTGCGGTACCATTACACTTTCAATGTACGTATGTAACCTACATGTATAAATTTTAACAGGAAACCCGAATTAATAAAATTTGACATCGATTTCGCAAGCATCGTTTAACACGAAATTCTTTTAACATGAAAAACTATTTCGGTCACCCTCACATCGTGTTAAACGTTTTTTTTTTTTACTGTAGATACAGATATAAATACAAATAAACATCTCGAGAAAATTGATTTTTTGGAGATTCTGGGAAACAGTAGAATTATACTTTCTTCAACATAAAGTAGCATTTTAATATAATATTTGGTTTTTATTTCCTACATAATTTTAATATACATTTAAAGCATGGTTAGAATTCCAAATTTGAAAAACGTCCAAATTTTTTGGAATTTTCTTGAAAAACGTCTATAACGATTTTCTTTAAACTTGACATATTAACTGCTCAAGCTATATAAATGTATTACTTTTATTTTCAACTTTTTTCCAAAATGATTTTGAATAATAGTTGTGGGGGATTTTGTGGCGCTAAGTTTGAATTGTTGTAGGCAGTAGGTTCAGTGTTTTTGGTGCGCTTTACTGGGCCGCCATATAATCATTTCTCTCTCTCTCTCTCTCTCTATACCTGCCAATGTTAGTAAGTAGGTACTTATTCCCCCACCACCTCTATATTTAAAGAAAATTTGTTACTTTATATATAATCCTACTAGCAAGTGTAAGAGAAAATCGTTTGTGTGTGTGTGTGTGTGTGTGTTTCACACCAATTTTTTTTCAAAAAAATGGTTACAAATAAAACTGATTTCTTACTGCAATAAGGATCCGAAGAGAAGGAACTAAAGCAGAGAGACAGTGAGAGAGAGGGGCACACACAAAATTCAGAATCTCACTCGCTACTTAGACCAGAATAGAGTGGGTGACTCTGTACATATACAGCTGCGTTAGCTCTACAAGGGACAGTCTTTAGAACAGTTTATATAGCAGTTACAACGCTTCAGCACCCAAATACTGTCCTCCTCTTTATTCTGTGTAAATCTCTCGCTACCAAATTTCTATTTACGTGTAAAGAGTCTTGGCAGTTTAGAGTCTCTATTTTATTACACAGTGTTCATCATTCATTCTAGCTTACCTCACTCATTTCTCTCCTTCTAAAAACCTATTAAATTACCAAACACTTGTAACTTGAAAATTTATTATTCTTTTAGTTCCATCACTCTATAGGAGCTTGGACACCCTCACGGTAAATTATTCTCTATTCTAGGCTGTTCTAATCAGATCAGAAGAGCAGCAATTTATTTCCATCTTGCTTCTGCCAACACCCTTTTTTCCCCACAACTTTTACCTTCTATTGCAAGAAAAATAATTTCATATTTGGTGACTAAAATATTCAATTTGATTTTATTTATTACATTTAAACAGAGTGCAGTCTGCTTTATCAATTTTAGGTGTTCAACATTAGTTATTTTCCTCGCTAGGTAGATTTTTTGGCATCCTCCTTTTATTATTATTATTATTATTTAAGATTTTTACAACTGCACAGTAGCTATGCAACAAGTAAAAAAGAAAAAATAATGAAATGAAAGTATGCGCTAGTGCACACACCCTGGCCTTGAGTTGTGAATGACGGGTATCCAGCGATAGCAGTCGTAATACGCCATTGTGGTCTTAGTGTGTACGACTGTATCTCAAGACAGTCGTCGTTATGTAACATTTAGATGGTCGCGCGGCCGTCGACGCCTTAATCGTCTTGGCTGGTTTATGGGGAGAGTGGAAGTACAGAGGGGCTTGAATTAGGGAATTGGAATGAGAAGATAATTTGGAATGGAATTTTAGGTAGCGGGGGCATTTGTGGCTAAAGTGGAGACGAAGGGAATTTTTAGGTCAGTGTGAATAGTGAGGTTGGGGGCATTGACGATGGTGCGTAAGATTTTTTAGACTGTAGGGATTGAATGCGAACCTGTAGGGTTTGTGTTTTTGGCAGTCCCGTATAATTCGAGTCCTTATGTCCAAATTGGAGCTAGTAAAAAGAATTGTACAGTTGTCTTTTGTTGTGGAGTGTGAAGTTTTGAGCGTTTGTCTAGTAGGTTTTTTTTTTTTAGCATTCTGCATCGGTAATTTAGTTCATTTCGTTTGAGTCTTAGTATGTTCCATGTTAATCGTCAGTCTAGGTGGAGTCCGAGATAGCGGATTTGGTTTACAGTTGGGAGAAAATTATGGTTGAATTGAATGGCGGCGGGAAGGGTTTTTTCGGTTTAAGGTGAAGACTATGTGCTTGGATTTGTGTAAATTAACCTTGATTCTCCACTTACGGAGCCAGGGTTCGAGGACACTGAGATGATTTTGAAGATGGCGAGTAGCCATGACAGGATCACTATTAGAGGAAAGGATAGCCGCCGTATCATCAGTGAAGGTGAAAGTGATAGTGTTAGGATATAATGGGAGATCAGCCGTGTATACTGTGACTAAAAGAGGAGCAAGTATGCTCCCCTGTGGGACGCCAGCGAGGATGGGAAATATAGGAGAAAAGGGGAAGTGCCTTGGACAACCAGGAAATAGCGATCGGAGAGATATGATTTAAGGATGAGGAAAATCAAACTTTTTCAAAAAAAAATTGTTCTGACCAAAATTGTTAGGTTTATATCTGTAAAGTTAGCATTCCAAGTTAAACGAAGTCATTTAATTGTTTGTTTGTTTTTTTTTTTCAGAAAATTCAAATAAACTATAAAACCTAGTGTATAAAAGACACACTTCCCGGTCAACAGATTTTTTTTTTATCAAATTTGGAATTCTATTAATGAATGGTTTTAATGTACATTAATATTCTATCGGCAATAAAATCATACATGGTATTGAAGTGGTCACTTTAGAAGAAAGCTAAATGCTACTCCCCCCCCAAATCAATTTTCCCCGGGAAAATGTAGCACATAAAAGTGATTAGATATTTATGTATGTGTACATAGTATAAGAAGTTTAAAGAAAATCATTGGAGCCGTTATGAAGAAAATCAGGAAAAACTGAAACTTATTTCAGATTTTGACGGATTTTACCCGAAATTATCGTGTCAAATACAGTAACTAGTAACCGAAATAAAGTACCACTTTTGTGTTTTTTTTTGTGTATTTGAGATACTTTTATTAAAACATACCCTTAAAAGTGAATAACTCGATTTCCAAAATTTGTTGACTTGATCGCAATACTATCTCTCAACCAATAGGTAGTAAGAAAAACTAATACAAAGATAGTGGTATAAATACAGAGTGACGATCCTCGTACTAAATGGAAGGGAGAAAATGCATATAAAAGATAATAATAAAACTTAAGAAATGTCTCAGTGACTTCAATACCAGAAAAAGGATGTTACGGTAAATGGTTTCTCTACTTCACATGTGTTGAATAATAAATTATTTAATATAAAAAAATTGAATATTATGTAAGAACATGTTCCGTTTAGTTCTTACATCTGTTTAGCTTCTTAGTTCCAGTGCAATATGCTATGTTAAAAGTTGTAAGATGTAAAGTGAGTGCGTATAAAAACCTAAAGTTATTATACTCAAACTTGACATCCGTTTTGGGTATCGCCATGATATCCGACAGGAAGTAGTTATCTGTCCAAATTCCTCCACTTAAGTACACATTACCGAATTGATTTTTTCATTTTTTTTTATCATTAAACTTAGTATATAAAAACTCCACATATAAAGGAGCTATTCTACAACTTTTATTTAAAATATTTCTCGGGGAATATTCAATTAAGGCGTCTATTTTAGGTGGAAGACTGAGGTTAGGTTTTCCTCTAATGTGCTATTTCAGTTTTTGATAAGATTCCTTCATCTAAAAAAAAAATATTAATTAGATTTAAATATGTTGCCACAATTCCTATGTTTGATAAAAATTAGAGATCCCAAAGTATGTTTTTACTTTGTAAGTAATACAAAGTGTAATAGCACCCATCCACAGCAAAGAGAATGCAACCACAGCAGAGAGAAGAGAGGCCCTCTCTGGTTAACAGAGACTACTCTCTGACTTAGGCAGGCTAGAATGGGAGAACCTCTGTATATAAGCCAGTGGGGAATCTATCTAAAAGGGTTCTATTATATACAACCATACAACTGTATACCAGTCATCGCATCGTGCAATATCTCTACTCTCACCATTCATTCTATCATTTTTCATTATAAAGTCCAGTGCAGTTAATGTAAACTTAGCTACATTATATTAGTGTCAGCATAAGTTTTACACTAACTGCACTGGACTTTATAATGAAAATGATAGAATGAATGGTGAGAGTAAAGATTATGACACGATGCGATAACTGGTGTACAGTTGTATGGTTGTATATGATAGAACCCTTTTAGATATAATCCCACTGGCTTATTATATACACAGGTTCTCTCACTCTAGCCTGCCTAAGTCAGAGAGTAGTATCTCTGTTACCAGAGAGGGCCTCTCTTCTCTCTGCTGTGGTTGCATTCTCTTTGCTGTGGATGGGGTGCTATTACAAAGATAATACAAAAGTAAGTTATCTCAGTTTTTTGCAATTTTCTCCATAAAATTACCAGTGGATTTCATTAAATTTTGATTTCATTAAACATTTTTTTTTTTTTTATGCTTTATGCTTCCGGTTATTTGCTCCTCTGGGATTGTATAATTTGTTCACACCTTATTCTTTGTACTAAAAAATGATTCCTGTATTTATAATAATCGTTTCAATATTTTATTGTTTTTTCCTTTATGGCTGATATTAGCGCTGGCTTTACTCACTCATATATTCGCTTTCATTCATAACTATAAGTTCTCCAATAATAATTTCATCCTAATGAATACTCTCACATCACAGAATAAACATGCTTGTACTATTTGGTGGGATAGAGTACTCAATATTCCTCTACCCTCTAAATCTTAAGCCTAAAGTCTAAAATATTGTAACGTTTTTCCTTCTAAACTAGCTACTGCAACTAGTTTTAAGTGGGTTCGTATAGATAAAATACTCTAAACTTGAATAAAAGAAAACACCAATTTATTGTTATACACAATAAATTACAAAATACAACACTTAATAATAATTAATTCACAGTTTAAACTACAAAAGTTCACTTTGTTCACTTTTTATACACTTTCCACAAACGTACACTTCGTTTGTAACTAGAAAACTCTCTCAACTCTCTGCAGTCCCACTATTTATACCGGTGGAGAATCTTCTCAATCCTTCCAGAAATAACTAGAGTGCCAGAAATAACTAGAGCGCGTCGCGGCCACTAAGAGAACTTGAGGTTCCTACTTCCTCTCCTAGATGACACCACTGGCTGCGTTAAAATATGTTATGTACATCTATATACAAGTATAAACTATTTACATTTAAATTCAAATTTATTATTTCCACTAATTTTTTTTTTTAAAAACTTTAATATCTTTTACAAAATTTTATCACCCGATCGGTCGATGATAGTTGGATCATCTTTCAGAGCTTCTGTGACAAGGTATTGGGAATCTTGTTCAATTTTCTACTTCGTCGATATAGTCCTACTCAATTATAATTTGTTGCATGGATATTGGGATATTACAAGTATTACAAAATGGGATTTGTTTCCTGCTCAACAGATACCCGAATATGGCCGATTCTCAAACAAGCGACAATTATCTCCTCTTTCCGATTTCCTTGACTTACACTGTGTCTTTTATAGTTCTTAGTTTATTGTTTGATACTGCTTGACCATTCTCTCTGCCAATTTTGGTAAATATGCCTTTTTACAGTGCGCAATGCTTCTTTTGTGACAGAGTCAGCAGCAATGTTGATAAAATGCCGTTTAGGTGTCTCCATGGAATCCAAAGCGAATGTTTTTTACTTCTCTTAGTGCTGGAAAGAGGGGAAATATTGCGGTCGTATCATATTTTCTATATCGAGTTTTTTACCGGAACTACATATTTTGAGGATCCCCTGAGTCAGAAAAAGTGGTTTTTTGTAAATTGGTCTGTATGTGTGTATGGTCCGCATAATTCAAAATTGGTAGAAAAGTTTAAGCTTGATATTTAGTTTTTAAGTGCTAGCAAGGAACCCCGACAATAAGGTTTTGAACAAAAAACAGTCAACCGGAAGTAGTTAATTAAGTTTTTTTGCGATTATCTTTAAACTTGGAATATTGACCATTACATATAAAGAGAAGGTATACAACTTTTATTTGACAAATTTCTCCAGGAAAATTCATTTAAGGAGAGGATGTATGCAGATAGTATAGGAAGTTTAAAGAAAATCGTTGTATCCATTTTCGAGAATGAGAAAAAATCGCGAAAAATTAGAAAAAAAAAGTAAAAAGAACACTAAAGTCACAACTTCCGGTTGATTTATTTTGCCCTAAAACTTTCGTGTCATATGCGATGGTAGTATCTAAACGGGGGAATACTAAACTTGAAACAAAGATATAATATATAAATATACCTCCATATATACAAACAGACCATTCGATATATAAAAACAGTTTTTTCGAATTCAGGGAATCTTAAAAACATTATCAGAGATAATCAGTTTCGAAAATTTGACACGATCTCAATACTTCCGGGAAAATAAAAATCTGAACATTGCTATTTTAGACGATGTGAATCACATGTGTTTCTCTTACTGTGTTTAATTTATAATTAATTTTATATAAAATAACAAATAAACTTCAAAATTTACTCATATTCCTAAGATAATAAAGAGCTGGAGGTAGGGTACAAGTAAACTACACAGGGAGGTTGTAGTACAAGTGATTACATTGTAGTCCAAAATAGTGTGGCTATAATATTGAACAAACATAACATTTGAAATTTGCCGTCCGTAGATTCCTCCGAAATCCCTAAGAATTATTTTCCATTAAAAAAAAAAAAAAAAATGTGGTGTGAAACACTCACACAACTTTCTCTTACTCCAGTTCTCAAAATTATAATTGACAAATGTTATATTTGTGTACAAATTTAATGAAATTCGTCGAAAACTGAAAAAAACTGTTCAGTAAAAGCGCACTTCCGGTTTATAATTTTCTTAAAACTTGGAATTTTGGCCATCTATTTATTTCTAATTAATTTTGTTGGATGATAGAATTGTATAATCAAGTATAATAGCACTTTAAAGAAAAACATAACCCCCATCCCTTCCCTAAAAGTGCCCTTAAATGAATGTTCCTAGAGAAATGTTTTATGTAAAAGTTGTAGCTCTTTGTATGCGTAGTTTATATAAGAAGTTTCAAGAAAATCATCGCAGCCATTTTTGAGAAAATTGCGAAAAAGTGAAAAAAAAAAATTTAGTAAAGTGGTAAAGTAAACGCACTTCCGGTTATGCGATTTATTTCAAACTTAGAATTTCAACAATATATTTAATTCCTAATTAACATTATTTAGATGAGCGAATTGTCCAATAAACTGAAATACCACTTGAGATGAAAACCTAACCCCACCCTCCCACAAAAGTGCCGTTAAAATGAATTTTCCCAGAGAAATGTTTCAAATAAAAGTTGTAGCTCTTTTATGTGTAGTTGATGTACCAAGTTTGAAAAAAAAAATCGTCGGAGCCATTTTTGAGAAAATCGCAAAAAAGTAAAAAAAAAAACTTGTAAAGTGGTACTTTCGGTTGTGGAATTTTGACAGATAACGTACTGTCAGATCCTATGGTGATAGCTAAACGGAATATCAAGTTTGAACTTTCTACGATGTTTCGTTTTTGAGCTATGCTGTTCACATACATACACACACACTTCCACACACAGACATTTGCTAAAAAACTCTTTTTTGAACTCAAGGGGACCTCAAAACGGATATTTCCGGTGAAAACTCGATATCGAAAATTTGACACGATTACAATATTTCCTCTTACTAGGAGTAAGAGAAAGTAATAATATGTTTATGCTTTTTAGGTTTCCAAGTATCGTGGATATGGTTATTTATAGTCGTTTTCGAGAAAAAATTCCGAAAAACGTTATCTTTTCTGTTATATCAGGATTTCCGGTTAACCATTTCCTTCAAATATGGTATTCTAGCAATGCTTCTGTGTATTATATAGATGGAAGAACAATCTATTGTACTGAAACTATTGGTATTTCATAAGAAAGCTTAACGCATAGTAACGATTTTCCGGGCTAAATGTTACAAATAAAAGTGCTACTTATTTATGTGCTGTAGTAAGTTTAAATTTAAGTACTAAGATTTAAAAAAAATCGTTGCAGCCATTTTAGAGAAAATCGCACTTCCGGTTGCGACCTTGGTATCAGATGCGGTGATAGCAAACTAAACGGAATACAAAGTTGGAACTTCCTGCAACTTTTCGTTTTTGAGATGTATTCACAGTCATCATTTGCTAAAAAATATTTTTCTTACGCTCAGGCTCATCTCAAAACATGTATTTCCGATGAAAACCCAATTTCTCATTAGGAGTAAGAGAAAATAAAAAATATTTAAATTCCCTACAGAAAAGGGACTAGGTAAGTGATTAGCGTATTGGACTCCCAAACGGAGGTCCTAGGTTCAAGTCCAGCTGTGCTGCCCTTAAATTTTTATCCGGTGATTGACAGTGTTGTTTATAACGTGAGAACACTGTCCAGAAAACTGGCAGTGCTCTGAGAAGGCTCCGGGTGCCAATGACCATAGATGTTGACACACCCTTAAAATAAAATAAAAAAAAAATTAAATTTCTCCTCTTAGCTGAAGACTTTAACGTTTTTTTTTTTTTTTGTTAACTTGATTCCAGAAGTGGTATGGATTAGCCACGTCTTCAACGGCCTTGATGCCACAGCTGGTTATTTATTCTGTTTACAAATCAAACAAAAATATTATAAATCATCAATTCAGTTCAAGTGCCATAAATTGAATTATAAAAATAAAGGAAATAAAACAAAGAGAACAATGTCTATTCCCTTTAAAGCAATATGTATTGTCTAAGGTTTACTTTACAAAACCTACGCAAAACAATACGTTCGATTTATTACATGTTTCAACAACTAACCCTACTTGACATTCAACCTATAAAGTGAAGGGAGAATGAAAAAAGATTACAAACATACAGGGGGAGTTGTACAGAATGGATCAAGTGATTGTGTGATGAAGTAGGGGAGAATTGATTCTCAGTGATGAGTTTGACAAGTATACAAATTACATGATGAGTCATTTTGTATATTTATATCTTTTTCTGAATAATTTTATGAAAGAATGTCTTGAAAAAAAAAATATATATATCTATATATTTAAATATACCAGGAATTCACTTTCTCTTACTGCTGTAAGAGAAAGTTTTGCGATGTATTAAACTGTGAGAAGTGGTGCATGTTTTGAAAATCCCAGAGTACGATAAAAATCCGAAATTTTCTCTTTTCTATTTTCAATATTTCTTTGCAAGCATATCTTACTCTATAACCAATAGAATAACCTCCTTCGAACATCTTAACTCTCTACCGCTTCTTATCAGGTATCGTTTCTCTTAAATTTTAATATTTTTTAACTCTTTAGTGTTTATTTTTTTAATTATTTTTCATTTATTTTTCATTTTGTGTTGGTTAATACTTCGTTTATTTTTCTGCTTTGTTTATTTTTCTACTCTGTTGTGTGATAACTACACATTTGTAATTTTTCTATTTCTTTCTTTGTTTTTTTTTCATGTCGATCCTGAGGAAGGGCACCAAAGGTGTCCGAAACGTCGATAAATAAACTTTTAAAGTTAATAAGTTTTTTTCTTTGGCCCTAGCGAACCAATATTTTGTTTGATTTTTATTAACAATGGCCAAAACGTAACTATTGTTTATAATATTGACATAGACAATACATATTGCTTTAAAGGGAATAAATATTGTTCTCTTTGTTTGACTTCCTTTATTTTTTATAATTCAATTTATGGCACATAAAAGTCGGGTGAATATTGTTAATCTATAAGTGCCTTGACGTCCTACAATTCTAGCAAGAATATTTGTCGGAGACAAGAGTTTACTTTACGTCCTTCAGTTTGTGGAGTTATTTACATAGTATTTCAGAAATTTAAAGCATTCAGGTCTATATTATAAGTAAACAAGAAAATTATTTTTAATTTAAAAAAAAAAAAAATTATTCACAGTAAAAACTACATAAATGTGTGAATGTAGATAGAATTCTGAACAAACAACAAAGTGAAAGGTTTACAAGCCATACATAACATACAGATTGCTTCATATCGTGGAAAAACCTTTCCAAATGCTTGTAATGTTAATAGAATGTGTAACTCCTCAGGCTAAAGTAAAATATTAAGTCAAATTCGTACATGTCTCAGAAATTTCGATGATAGTTCCCTGATTTTTAAAAATAACATTTATCTGAAAGACATTTAACTTTCTATTTCATTGATACATGAGTATGATTGATAATCTCCTAGAATGTTTATTTGTATATTATTTCATTTATTAGACAGGTTTAAACAGGTTAAAAGACAGTTTTAGTAGTTGCTATTTATTATAACGCTTGAAATTCTGTTACATCGCCATAAAACCAAAATTGCCGTATCAGATTTCCATTTTCTTTATTCTTCATTAGGAATCATTATGTTACATCAAATTTTTCTCAGCACCGAAGAAATTAAAAAAAAATAAATGTACAAAACTGGCTTACACGCTAAAATTTCTATTCAATAAAATGTAAGAATTAGATGTGAACACACAAACATAACTTTCTTTTATGCAGATTTAATAGTTATGAATGACCAGTTTTTTGTAAAGTCTGTATTTAACTAAATGTTTAATTACCTTTAACACACATGATGGAACCAACCGCAGAAGTTATTGTGAAATACTGTGAAATGGCATTACAGAGGGAAGAAAGTGGTATAAAAGATGCTCAGCTCCTTCGGAAACGCATTCTAAAATAAATTTTTCAAAAAAAAAATATTTCAATTAAAAGTAAGTAGGTTTATTTATGTGTTGTTATGAAAACCAATTAAAAAATGAAAAAAAAATCGAGAAAAATTGTAGAAACTTCTTCCTATTGCTATAAAGTCACAATACCTACAGAATTTCTTTAAACTTCATTATAACCTTATTGATACGTATTTAAATTCTCATCTGTTACCCCAGAAAAATTCCCAAAATTCATTCATACATTATTTCGTCATCCCAGAAAAATATTTTATTAACTTCTATTACTACATTGAACGAACTTTCTTGTCAGATCTTATTAAGGTTACTGTAAACAAATATTAAGTTTCCAAATTCAAACCAGATATTCCCTTTAGGAAGTTATCTGTTAACATTCTTTAAACGTTGCATTCATACTTGTAGTTCAACTGTTTATATAAAACAGATTTGATTTTAAAGGGTTTTTGGGGGAAAAAAAATGTTACATTAGGCTACCTTTTAATATCCTTATCAGTATATTGTGTGGAACTACCACCAGGGAATAATATTGATCAGAATTAATAAGTTACTGAAATATTGAATTTGAAGAAAACCTTTTGTCCTTGAACGTGCCTAATTTTCTTAAGTTTAATAATGAATTGTTTTCTTGACCAACATGTAAAGCACTACTAATGTTAAAATGTTTTTTTTTTTTTTACTGGATCATAGGCTTAAATAAAACTAAATTTTCTTCGCCAAAGTTTTGGCTATCTTCAAAGATTAAAAAAAATAATTGTACCTAATTAACATTTCTATAATAAAGAAATGAAAACCAAATATCTTAATAATTGAAACATTTTCTTTTTTTTTATCTATAGTAAAAAAAGGAAACTGAGATTAATGTAAATATTGTACTTGCTTTAGTTTCCTGTCTTATTTTAAACAAAAGCGAAATGTTTTAGTTGAAATTATTATGTATACAATTATTTTTAATAATAACTCATTGAATGTTAGTCTTAAATATAAACCTAAAGATGGAGAAAACGTGGTCGAAGAAAATTTAGTTTTATAAATAAACCTAGGATCAATATCTCCAAAAAAGAAATATTTTTCAATTCCTTAAGGTTTTTCATTTTTACCTGATTTTCTTGATAATAACATAAGTGGGTTTTTTTAAACTTGGTCTACTAAGTATACAGATATAGGTATATAATTCTTATTTGAATTTTTTTAAGGAATCTGCTAATAGCATGGTTTTTTAGGGGCGTTATACTTAAGATTGCCCTTTAAACTGCCTTTCATTATTAATGTATGTCCCAACTTCTTTTTAAACTCAAATTAATTAAACTTTTAGTAAAACATTATGAGAATTGCATTAAAAGAAAGTTTTGAGAGTGTTCAAACTACCTTTTTTTTTTTTTTTTTTACCTGATTGAATTTAAAAAAAAAAAAGATTCAATTATTCAATAATTGTTTCTTGCTAATTATAGAATTATAATATAGTTTTAAATATTTTCAGGTATAAGAATAAAAGGAGGCTGTAAAACATTAAAAAACAGCCAATGAGCTCCTTTCAGGCAAAATGAGTGACGGCACATTGACGGGAGACCATACGCAAGATAGTCATCATTCTACAACAATTGGTAACATCATTCTACTATAATCTGTATACATGAAAAAGTTTTTTAGGGTTGCAGACTATTCTTTGCAGTACAATAAGGATAGGGGTAAATTCAGCTAACAATAGTCTCAGTAATATATATTTTTTTTAAATTACGTTTCGGCCCAGGCCTGGCCATCTTCAGATCTGTATAATTCACACAATATATTATTATTGACTTACAGACAACTTACTTTTTATAGAACAACTTATTATAAAAGTAGTAGTAGCTATAGAACAATCTTCTAATTAAATATTACATTTTTTATTAAAAAAAAAACGTATATAATTGGAAGTCTTGGTTTCAAATTATAATACAAAAATTAGTATCAGAGACATTTTCCGTGGTAGCCTGCATTCATTTTCACTCTGTGAGAGTGTAAACTAAGTTTGCTCTGTGCAAGTCTGTGTTGTCACACTGTCTGAAAAACGCATCCTGAAGATGGGCGAACGCCCGAAACCGTCGATGACCACAAAATGAAGCAGGCTACCACGGAAAATGTCTCTGATGCTTTCCAGCTCTACGGAACCAACCACCACAACAACAAAAATTAGTATTTCCTTAAACTATGTGTTATTATTATAATAATAAATAATAATAGTAATATATAATTATATAAGTTTTTGACGTAGAGTCCTTCTCTTTACAACTTCTGCATGTTCAGAATTAGTATGATCTATGACGATGATTCATAAACGTTCAAATTGAACCAAATATAAAAAAATTTATTATAATTTGAAACCAAGACTACAATATTATTATATGTGGTTTTTATAACAAAAGTTGTAATATTAAACTAGAAAATTGTTCTATAGCTACTATTGCTTTTATAATAAGATGGTGTGTGTAAGTAGTAAGTTGTCTGTAAAGTCGATAATAATATATTGTGAATTTTATAGATCTGTGAAGATAGCCAGGCCTGGGCCGAAACGTTATTAAAGAAAAATATATTACTGAGACCTTTTGTTGACTGTTTTTACCACTCTCCTTATAATTTGTATATTTAACTGTAATATTTATCAACCAATTCTTATTTCATCAATTGATGATATAGATAATGCCAGTACTATTGGAATTGATTGCATAATTCGAGATAAGAGTGAAGGAAATAAAGATTCAAGTAAAAATTAGAGAATAATTTTAGAGAAAGATTTACCGCATCATAACTTAAGGACTCTCCTCTCATTGATCCGTGGACCCCGATTACGAATTTCTGTATTAGGAATTTCAATAAAAGTCATTCACCTGATATTTTACCTCTTTTTTTTTTTTTTTTTTTTACAGAAATACCTGGAAATGGGCAAATTAATGCAGCATTTGAAGATACAGAAACAAATAATAGCGATGCAAGAATTGAAGATGTTGCAAACGGTATTCCTATTAATCAGGAAGAAACACCGAGCACACCTCTGGCTGGACACCGTGACGTAAACCATCATATGAATGGTACGGCAGCATCAGAGACCAAAATAAATGGTGTTGTTGAACCAAAGAGTCCTACAGGAACAAATGATGTTAAAGATGTAGCTGAAGCTGTAAATCTTGAACTTGTCAGTATGCAACCATTTAACAATGGTATTCCTGTTAAAAAAGAGTCAACAGAATTAGATATTGGTGATCCATATGATGAATATTTTGTACCTGTCAATCAGCATAAAAAATATATGAGGTAATGCTTATTTTTAAAGCATTTTTTAACTATTAAAATACTTGCAATTTTATAGTCTTATTATTTTTTAACTTGTCAAATCGTCCAAAATCAAACTTCATATTTTTCTGGAATAATTCCAGTGCACACCTTAATGCAAGCAATTTATGACAATGGTACAAATTCTGAATCTCTGTCATTTGTTTAACATTTTTCGAATTTAAGTTATTACTATCTTGTTTTGAAAAAGGTGAAATGTTGCTCATGGGCCTTTTTGGCCTAAATACATCCCTTGAGGGGCCCGGGACCTAGAATTACTTCAGAAATATTTTATTATAAATTCGTGTTTTCAGTTTCCTGTTTTATTCTTCATTGGTTACATTGTTTCACATTAAATAGAGATTTATAATATCTAAGATTAAAAATCTTAGTTTTTTTTTAAAAAAAGGTATGAAAGAAATTATGCAGGGATAACTAGGAAGTATGGGAATCAGGAGACTCTCACCGAAAGTCAGGCCCCCATCAAACTATTGAAGTCTTTGTTATCAGTATCTAAAATACTGGTTACAATAATGGTCGTGGCATAGAAGGTAATGTGATGGCGACTCTTTGGCTAGGAAACCTTCATTGTACCGAGATCTTTTATGGGATGAGGATTCATCCTCACCAAAAAAAGTCAGCAATAAGAAAGCACTGTTTTGAAGAATCCTCCCTTCGAAGGAATAAGGCATGCTCAGGCATTTTTGGGTATATATACCCGGAAAAGGTCTGAGTTATTGATCAGTTTGAGCAAAAATAGACTAGAAGCTGAGCCTAAAATGCAATAGCACTTACAGATTCTTTACGGGTATGAAGGAAAGCAATACACCTCCTGAACGACTCATCCAGAAAAGATTCAAAAAGCCCATAAATATTCATCTTAGAACTTCCCTATACTAGTATTTCTTAGAGAAAAAGGACTTGGACTGGATGCTTTAGGTTAGAAGGGACCATAGCTAAGACTAAAAAAGATATCTTAGTTATAGAAAAAAGAAGTGGTACCTTAGGGAGCATATTTTTTAAGGTGTCGATTTCATATTAAAAGAAAAATAATAATAATAAAGTAACACCTCACATTGTAAGGGAAACTATAAGAAATGTACTCGTTTACGCAGAGGAACAGGTTATTCTCACATAATTATCAACTTTAGGAAAAAAAAAAAATTATTGCCTTACTGATTGCCACTAAAGCCAGCCGTTTCTGCTGGTGGCTATGTATGATGATGCGGTTACTGTTATACAATTTTTTTTTTTTTTTTATTAATTTCTCATAATTTATTCTTATTTCCAGGGGTGAAAAATTATATGTTACCCAAGATAAACGAAGAAGTTTAGGAGGTGGTAAAAGGAAATGCTGTTGGGGTTTATTAAGTGTTATTGTATTAGGAATACTTGTGGCCATATTAATTGGTAAATATATATATTATACATTACTTTAATTGTAATCACAAAATATGATGTCTGAGATATATATATTGCGTGCGTGCGTGTGTGTTTTTTTTATCTCAGAAACGAAAAATCGTAGGAACCTCAAATTTGGTATATTTAGGTATATACCAAATTGACACGAAGGTTTCGGGCGCAAAATCCGTTAACCAGAAGGGCCACTTTAGTGAATTTCAGTTTTTTTTTTTCAAGATTTTCATTAAACTTCGTATACTATCTACACACCTAAATACCTATCACTTTAATTTGAAACATTTTCCTGGGAAAATGACTTATTTGGGGGGTTTCTGAGCTTGAACATTACCGTTACGCTTTCCACTACAATACAGTGTATGGTTTTAGCTCTATATATAATATTGATTTAGGTTAGATAGATAGATAGATAAAAGCTTTATTACAAATTTACAAATATTTACAATAATAATAATAATAAATAGAAGTTCCAATGTACATTAACATTATAACCTTCCTACATTGTTTATAAATGATTTAGGTAATAAGTAGTGCTTGAATTCTTAGTTTGAAGAAAATCGATTAATCGGAAGTGCGACTTTATAGGATAGGTTTTTTTTTTGTATTTTTTGGAATGTTCTCGAAAACGGACATGACGATTTCCTTTAAGTGAACCCATTAGATAACTGAATGGCAAAGCAATTTCACAAAATATTATAATCAATCATAAGTGATTATTTGAGTAGGCAAGCAAGGTAATTATTTAATTTTTACTTTGTTTCTTGACAATCCATATTTACCAGAGTAAGAGTCAGAACTTTTCTATGATTTCTCTAGGACTAATTCTCTTGAAATGTTTCTTTACCAGTTTTAAGTCTGAAATGTTTTTTTTTCCATGATAGTGCCGTCCCTAATACATGAGAGAGTTTATTAAATAATTCTATATGCTCCATAAAGATATAATTCATGTAATTTCATTACAAATAATAACAATATTGTGATAGTTATATTCATAAATTTAGAAGAGTAATATACAAAAGATGATAAAATGTAAATTGATTTAAAAAAAAAAAAAACAAACAAACAAATTTAACGTATTTTATAAAATTTGAAAATACCATTTTTTAAAAAACAACAAGAATTTATCAAGGAATTGCTTGTCTAATAGGAGTTCTTCTGAAAGTGGCTATTTATGACCCGATGTCAGGATGTAACTTATGAATGGTGCTCTGTATCTTTCCAACAATGATCAGTGATATATTATTATTATTATTATTTGTCTGTGGAGAGGGACCAAACCTTACGCTATCCAAAGCCTACTTTACTATTAACATTTTTTAAACAAATATAAAATTTAGTTATACGCTGGACTCGAACTGGGGTCCTCCCACTTACAAGTCCATGCTCATAACCAATACACCAACACCCGCCCATACAATTTAAATAACGATATCTGTAAATACTGTTATTCCGGCGAAAGAGACAATGTTGTTCATTTCCTGTTGTCATGTTCTTATAATCAGCAATATAGAAATCAATTCATTTCACCGTATATCACACACAGAAAAGACGCAAACTTTCAAATTGCCTCCATATTAGACATTGACTCTATAGATAAATTGAATTGTGTTTATCTTTATATTGTAAATTGCTTAAGGCAAAGAATCAGTACTTAATTGGTTGAGTCTAAATTATTTATGTTCTGTAAATGACTATTGCAACTTTAAGGAGTGAGTATTAAGTGTAATTTTGTATAATTAAGTATAATTTTTCTTTTTCTCTGTTTGTTACAGGAGTTATTATTATAGTTATTCTATTTTGTTTTGGTATATAGAAGTTAGTTATACTGTATTCCCCACTCCCTACAACAAGCTGATAGCTTAAATGTATGTACCCCTAATAAATAATAAATAAAATATCCAAAGCCTCACTGGGCCCATATAGCTACCTCAAGAAAAACAACAACAAACCAGGTCTAGAACAAATATCCAGACCCGGGTTTAATCCATCTAAGATTCACCGCAGTCCGAACAAATCGGACAATAACCTTAAGGGGAAATAACTATAGATATAAGAAGTTATAGAAATAGATATAAGAAGTTATAGAAATAGATATAAGAAGTATGTAAAATCTTGAATTACTTCGTTGCAAGGGCACATTTGGAGACTCTATTATGTTACACTTATTTAAATACTGTCGGCATGGCCCAAGTCTTCACAATATTTGAGTCAGTCGGTAGTCCTAAGTCTGAAATGTTTAGAGAAGGGAAATTATCAACTTATAGAATGATTTTTTTTTTATAACAAAGATTTAATCATTATTTTCTTAAATCTGTTAACTAGTTTAATGATTTGTAAACAAAAATTATTAAATGAATGATGATTGATTATTAATCTGATAATTTTCAGGAGTCTTATTAACTCAAGATTCTAATACTCCAGTTAAAAGTAGGACATTTAACAGTGATGTAAAAGGAGCAAGTTTTGGAGCAGGTGTCGTTTCAACACCTCCGCCAAAATCTACACAACAACCACCTAGGCCTACGACTGATGTCTCGGAAATGTATTGTATGTGAAAGTTTTTTTTTATTGTTTAATTTTGCTTAATTTGTTTCGGTTGTCAAAGAGCAATGATTATCCAGAATAAATCCTAAATTTAATTTTTATTTTGTTTCAAGTACAACGAGTAATAGAAGGTGAACTAACAATTGATAATATGGAATTTACTCCCGGTCTGGCTAATCGGAATACATCAGAATTCATCACATTAGCCACATCTTTAGAAGAAGAAGTGAGATAATTTGTTAAAAATCTACAGTATTTATTAAGATCTCTGATACCAAGTAAAATATTGTTCAAATAATGAAATTTAATTTTTAGTTAAAAAAAGCACTTTTTGATCGACAAACCTTACTATATGGATCATCTGATATAACAGTAAAGGTTTTGGAATTCAAGTAAGTATCTAAATATTTGTACCTATTATTTTTATTATTTGTTATGACAATTTCCATGATTTTTTCATATTGATTTGATCTTCATATCTTCATTATTTACTGTGAATTATTACTGCATATTACTTTTGTTTTGAATTATTGTTCCGGAAAAAAAAAGATTTCAGAGGGGTTTTGGGGAGGAGAGTCTGTCAGTCAGGTTTAAATTTACCAGGTTTTGTCACAAGTCCGCTCAGGCAAACATGTATGACTTCTACCATCTTTTTTTAGGGTCAGCCCCCAACTAACCATTGCAAATGTTGCAATTTTAAAGAAAACGTTTTGATAAAATTGTATTAATTGGACCAAAAGAAAACAGATTTATTTGATATGGGTCTTTTTTAACCTGGAAGAATTGTATTGCATAGTATTGTAAGAGTTTCCAATTATTGTATTCTACTATATTTGGATTCCAGGATTCCTTATGCAGCCGTTTTCGCTCCTATATAATGGTTAGGTATCAAATAAGAAATTATGTCTATTTGAACCAAAAAATTTACCTATCAGCTTACTGTAGTGTAGCGTTCCCTTCTTAACCCTTTTTATTCAAATTATTTATCAATGATATTTTTTCTTGTTCTTCTCTTCTTTATGTTCTGCTGTTCTTTCCACTGATGATTTTAAAATATATTGTAACGTTTTTCCCTCTAAACTAGCTACTGCAACTAGTTCTAAGTGGGTTCGTTTAGAATAAAATACTGTAAACTTCAATAAGAAAAACATCAATTTATTGTTTTACACAATAAATTACAAAATACAACACTTAATAATAATTAATTCACAGTTTAAACCAACAAAAGTTCACTTTGTTCACTTTTTATACACTTTTCACAAATGCACACTTCGCTTGTAACAAGATCTCTGTAAACTTTCTGTGGTCCCACTATTTATACCGGTGGAGAAGGGTCTAGAAGGTTATAGATTGTTCTAGAAAGGGCTAGAGCGCGCCGCCAGCGCTTCCTAGCGGCCACTAGGAGAACTTGAGGTACCTGCTTTCTCTCCTATATGGTCCCAGTGTCTGCGTTACAATATATACCTATCCAAACTGCGGCCGATCTCTTTTGCAATACTCATTAGTTCGGTTAGAAAAGTGGTGTCTAGATAGTAATAATATAATCTTTTTCATCAAATGTGTATGTCAAGATTACCTACATATATAAAGTTATGAATAAAAACTATAGCGTCAACTATCTTGATGGAAATTCAGTGAAAAATCATGATATTTTCTTCAATTCTGCCCTAATTTTCGTAATATATCAGGCCAATCTACTTCAATAGTTCATTCCTGACACATAATTGTATTATATAATCTATATTATATTAATACAAAGCGTAGGTACAAAAGAGAGATTTTCAAGACTTCTTTGGTTCAGTAAAACTCCGTACGGTATTTACTTGACCTTATGGTAATTTAAACTGTAACGATCCTTCTCTTTTCTCATAACATTCTACTAGCCATTAACTTTATACAAACACCCAAATAGAACAAATTACACAAAATACTCTATTCAGAGTAGTGTGAAATATTTAATTCCTTGATTCCTTAATAAAATCAACATTAGCCACTTGTACTATAATTTTTTATGATTACTGTTTACCAGTTTTATACAAGTGTAATAAAAAAAATATCTAATTTAATGAGAATTTTTTTAGATTGCAATTTTTTTTTAGATCGGGGAGTGTGATTGTACTGTACAGAGTCGGTTGGCAATTTAAACCAGGTGTACATAATTCGCCTGATCCACTAACCAAGGACAATCTGAAAACACGTTTACAAGCACATCTTAAAAATAATGAAGGCTTTTTATATAATTATAGATTACCAATTAGTAGTGTAAAGTCAAGTCGTGAGTATATATTATAAAAAACAAAAAAAATATTGATTGACTTTTTAAAAACTAATTGACAATATTATTTGTTAATTATTTAAACTTTCATAGGAATTATGGATAATTGTTTAATCAACAATAACAACTGTTCACATGTATGCCATTTCAACAATACCGAATTACAGTTTATTTGTTCCTGTCCGGCTGATTATATCTTGGATACAGATGGGAAGACATGTATTGAAAATAGTATGTATATTTTGTTTTTTTGGGGCAATTATAAAGATATCTTTTATAAGTTTGTGTACTACTTTTTTCCATTCTGAAATTTAATATAGTTCGCAATAATTATATAGTTCCAATAAACTGTAGATTGGAATTTTTCTTGTGAAAATAAAAAAAAAAATTTTTTAAATATTTAATGTAAATAAGTTCTTGTTAAAATGGTGAATAACAAAATGAAAATTATTGTTACTTTGATAATGAGAAATATGTTTACTTGGAAAGAAGAAAAAAAAAATGAACATTTTATATTTTTATTCCATTTACGTTGTTAATGAATAGATTGAATTTCTTCTGTCAGAGCTAAGTTCTTTAGATTTTTCTTAGTCTTGTAGACTAATCTCAGTAGAATAATTCAAGTATAATACTACAGTGTTATCATCCAATTAGAATATGTCAAGTATAAAATCATTGGGTTAATTATTGATTTCACTATAAAGGCATTTTTAATGGCTGTTTCAGATATCGAAGAGACCGACCATAACCATATAACCGATGACGATTTCCCGATGCCATTCCCATCCGATGATGATCAAGAACCTGAAACTTCTCCTGAATCGAAAGCATCAACAGAAAATGTACAGGTTGCTGAACATCAACATCCATCCATGGAACCAGAAATAGAACATTCAACTGAACAAGAAACGCCACATCCACACTTTAATCTGGAAGAACCAGTAGATCAGTCAACTTCAGAACCAAAGCCATCTCCAGAGCCACAGCCAGAACCGGAATCACAACCAGAACCAGAGCCATCTCCAAAGCCACAGCCAGAACCAGAGCCAGAACCCCAACAAGAATCGGAAAGTTCATCAGAACGAGAAGAATTATCAGTACCATCACAAGAATCTGAACCTACACCAGTACCAGAAGCAGAACCAGCTTTTCACGAAGAAACATCATCTGAGCATAGTGTGTCGTCAGAATCATCGCAAGAAGTACAGGATCATTCGCCAGAATCATCACCAGAACTATTTTCAGAGCATGAACATTTACCTGAAACAACATCAAATAATGAACCAATGCCAGCGCCAGAAGAACCAAAAGATAGAGCTAAACCAGAATCAGTAATTGATCACGTATCACCTGCGGATGAAATATCAACAGAACATGAATTATTATTAGAAAGTGATCATTCTTCAACTACATCATCATCTGAAACTCCACCTGAAGATAAACCCTCTCCTTTAACTGAATATCATGAAACTTCAGAAGAGCCGCATACCCATCATGAATTAGAATATATGGAAGAATTACAAACTACGGAGCAACCTAAGCCATTAACTGAATTGACAGCATCAGAAGAACCACAAAACGTACATCCAGTGGGTAACAATGGTACAGAACATGAAACAAAAATTATTTCAGGATCTATTCCTGTTAGTATACATCCAGTGGAGAACACAACATCCACTAGTGAACCAAAACAAGATATAGAAATGTTCAATCAAACAGAACATGGAGCTGGATCTATGCGTTCACTTAATCTAGAACATTCAACAGACCAAATACAATCAAATGAAATGGAATCAAACATGTCGGATCACTCTCATTATATAGCAGATATGATGAACTTCTCCCAACCAATGAATGGAATTGAACCAGAAATTAACACAATTAAGACAACAGAAATGCCAACAACACACGATCATGAAGTATATACAGAGGGAATTTCGTCAATGGAATCAGGATCTACAGATACTAGCCCTTCATTAGATGTTGAAGAGCACAATACTGAATCGGTAGGGCATAATATTAATCAAGAACATTCACATGAAGTAACATCTGAACTGGAAACTACTACTAAAGAATCTTCAATTGAAAAATCTCTTTTAAAACAAATGAATACTATTGCTGAATCCGTTGATACAACAGAAGAAAATTCGCCAAAAGAACCAATGACCATTAGTGAATTTAGTTCAGATTCTACAATTATGCCTCTTAATGAAGAAATGACTGTAACGAATGACACTTCAAGTTCTACAAGTACTGAAAAGCAGCATATAGTTTCATCAACTACTGAACTTAAATTAGAAATGAAAAATACAAATTTACCAGAAACTGAACAAGTTACTGAGACTAAATTAAGTTTCGCAAATAACGATACAATAACCCCAGGAATGACAAGTGAATTTGAATTTGGAATCACTCATGTTACTGAACCTGTTCAAGATGAAAATGAGACTACAATAAACCAAGTAGTTAGAAATATTCATTATAAACATGAAATAATGAACGGTTCAGAGCCTGTAACAGTACAGGAAGAAAATTTAAACACTTTAAATACTGAAAAAATTATGAAAGTCTCATCTAATTCAGAAACAACTACACCATACACAAACTTTGGAGAAAATAAGGAAACTTCTCATGTTACCACACAAACAGCAGCCATTAATTTAGAAGGAACTGATCCAGTGCATACAACACCCTTTGAAAATCTTACAACTTTGACAGAAGTTATGACGGAACTTAAAGAAAATGAACATCTAGGATCAAGGACATTGAACACCGAAAGTGTACAAGTGAACACTGAAGAACACACAACAATGATTGTCACAACATCTGATGAACACATGATAGAAAATGTTCACGAAAATATGACAGAAAATGGACAAATTTTTGGCGCTACTTCAGCTGAAATTGATACCACAACAAATCCTAAAATAACTGAAGGCAATCATCAACATGTTACCACAACAGTTAAATCTACGACACAAAGTTTAGACGACAGTGAAATGACCACAATATTTCAATCAAAAAATAATTCCGACACAGATTTGTATAATAATTTAGGAAATACTGAAAAGGACCATGATCATAATCTCGAATCAGTTACAGAAACAGAAAATACTGTAACTACTACTGAAATGACTAGTTCTACAAATGAATCTGTGAATGTTAATACTAATATGCCCGAAGATGAAAAAGTTCCAAGTACTTTAGTTACAGAAAGCAAACCTGAAATCACTACTTTAATAGCAGAACTTTCAGATATAAAACACACAAATAATATGACAAATACAAATGAAATGATTCCTGGACTAACAGTGAATCAAGAATCAAATCTAACAACAACTGAACAATCACCTATTCCTCTGCATACACCAGATACTTCTCCACACATGCATGATGATATGCCAATGATATCAGTTACAAAGATACCCGATTTGTTAGGACCATATTCAGTAGATACAATCATTAATCCACCTACATTCTTCGCAAATCAATTTACTAATGATGATGTAAACAGTAGAGAACATTTAGAGGACCACAATCATTCGGCAGATATAACAGCAGATACTTTGAATAGTTTAGATGATGATTATAATGAAGATGATAAAAAGAAATATTATAGACCAGCTAAATCAAAGAATTTTAAAAATTTTAAAATCCAAGAAGTAAGTGTACCTATAGATAGTTTAGCTGATGAAACTACAAAAGATCTTCAACACTCAAAAGATAGTCCAGGTGATATATCACAAATAGATATAACAACAGTACCATCAACAGTTATTAGAGATGAACTAAATTCAAAAGATAGTCCAGGTGATATATCAGAATTGGATATAACAACAGTTCCATCAACAATTATTAGAGATGAACTAAACTCTAATGAAGCTTTTACAACGAAGAGTCCATTATTTAATGAATCACCAAAAAAGACCAGCACCACACCATCTGATTTACCTCAAGATAAGGATAAACATTTAAATGGTTTATTTTTCTCAAATGAAGCGGAAACTACTAAATCACCAATATTTGGTAACGCTGATGTTAGTCAGAACAAAACTCAAGAACAAATGCATGAGAAAGATCATTTAGAGGATGGTTTAAATAATTTAGAAGCAAAAGTCGAAACTGATAAAGACCCAGTAACGGAAACAATTATGCTTCCTCATGAAGATATAATACAAAATTTTACCATGGATAAGTCAAACGATACAACAAATTCAACTTTACATCAACTTGAAACAACTAGTAATAATTCTTCAGATTTAAATATGACAATGGTACATGCAGGGACAACTATTAATCCAGAAAATGTCACAGATTCTAGTACAATGAAATTGATGGACTCTACAATGAAACCAATTAACTCTTCAGGATTGATAGAACTACTAAATCCTTCTAAGAAATGTGCTACCGGTTAGTTTATATTTGTGCATTTGAGTCTTGTTTTTTCTTCATATTTTATTCTTCCTTGGCTATACAACCTCGTGTTGTGAATCTGGATCTTGGCTTCTCAGTCTGAGGATATTCCTTCCGCTGCGGGCAATTCCATCATGCCAACACAATCTGGGACTCCCAACCGTCCGTTTCTTATCCCGGGTCTCGCGTAGCAGTTTGGAGGTAATCTCGTCGACACTTAGACTCGCCACATAGCCTGCCCATCTCAATCAGTTTAATCTAATCCAAGCTACATAGTTTATTAATTCCTTTAAAAAATTATTTTTACACAATAAGGCAAAAATGTTTCCTTGCTTTATCTAACTCGCGCCAATAGAAAAAGACCATTCGTGCCGCGCTTTAACTTCAAATTTAAAAAATAAAGATCACCTTTATTTAAAGTAATCAGGTTGATAGATAACTTCCATTATAATAATAATTGACATGGTTTTCTCTTACTGTTGTTCCCTGTAATGGTAACGCAAAGAGAATGCAACCACAGCAGAGAGAAGAGAGGCCCTTTCTGGTTATTAGAGACTACCCTCTGACTTAGGCAGGCTAGAGTGGGGGAACCTGTGTATATAAGCCAGTGGGAATCTATCTAGAGGATATTTATCAGATACAACCATACAACTGTACATCGTATCGTGTCATATCTTTACTCTCACCATTCATTCTATCATTTTCATTATAAAGTCCAGTGCAATTAGTGTAAACTTAGCTACATTATATTAGTGTCTTCATAACTCGTTAATTTAATCAAACCTAATTTCTCTCCTCAACAACCCCATTATATTCCCACAGTGCTAAGTCAAAAATGATTTTAAAGTTAAAACTTTCAGTTTATAATAGTGTTGGTACCGCTTATTATACTGAAATGACTGTTTAGAGGAGTGATGATAATTTTGATATTTGTGTTTTAATTATACTCTTTTTTGTAATTTGTGTGTGTGTGTGTGTGTGTGTGTGGTGTATATAATCATTAATTTTTTATTTAATTTTCTTACTATTATTTTTATTATTATTTATATTCTACTTATTTTCTGTTGTAATTTATTTTTATTTATTTTTTATTGATTTATTTACACGACACACACACACATATATATAATATCACATTACTAGATCCATATGGATATAATTTATCCGTTTTAAAAACCGAATTTAAAAGGTTTTATCTAATTTTCTAGAAATTTTATTTTGGGTTTTTTACAAATTCGGAAAAGAATTGAGAAAGTTGTAGACTCTGTAGGAGACCAGTGCACGCCCTGAATGGTTAGATGATGGAGGAGTAGCTGTCTCGCCGGAAAGATGTTTGTGCATTCGAACAATAAATAGTCTATTGTCTGCGGTAAGATCTGATTATAGGAACAGGCTTTGGACTAGAGTATAATCGGTTTAGATTTATTTCTTCGACAAAAATTCATTTTAGGGTGTTGTGGTGGTTGGTTCCGCAGAGCTGGAAAGCATCAGAGACATTTTCCGTGGTAGCCTGCTTCGTTTTGTGGTCATCGACCGGTTTCGGGCGTTCGCCCATCTTCAGGATGCGTTTTTCAGACAGTGTGCCAACACAGACTCGTACAGAGACTTAGCTTCACACTAACTGAGGTGTGTTTTTAAATACTAAACTCTTAAACTAGGTAAAGGGATGTGGCCAGATGGGTGGGAAAACACGTGTTTGGGTTGTTAAAGGGCAAATTCTTTTCTTACAGTGGACGCGGGGGTCTAATCTTTAAACTCTGTTGTTGGAGGGAGACTTATTTCACGATTAACTAACCAAAATACTAAAATATACAAAAAATAAAAAATATAAAAAATAAGATGCACAAAATAAATCTAAATAAAATTAAACAACGATTAAACCTTTAATTCCCTGCTGTCTTTATTTTTAAGGCGAGCTAACAGATAATAAAAGTTCAAAAGTTTGGAAAAAAATGTGTCAATTAAAATTGTAATAATTACAGTGAGAAAAGTATTATGGTGGTGATCCTTATCATGTTTTAGTTTTCAACTTCATTCATTCTGTTTAAAATAAATACATTATTTCTTTTTTAAACAAATGTATTTGCTCATTAGGTCAATTTTCATGTGCCGATGGCAATGGTTGTATAAAAGCTATTGAAAGGTGTGATGCTGTAAGAGACTGTGGAGATGGATCCGATGAAATGAATTGTGAAGAACAAGGATGCCTAGGAAATTTCCAGGTTTGTGAATACAAATTTCTTTATTGTATGCAGAATAAAGTTTAAAAAAAAATAAAGAACGATGCAAAAATTATAATGGCCTAGAAAGAAAGTGGCGTGGGAAGATACCCTTAAATATTTGAGTTTTTACTTCCTGTAACAAAAACTTGTACGC
This sequence comes from Triatoma infestans, assembly GCA_011037195.1. Taxonomy (NCBI): domain Eukaryota; kingdom Metazoa; phylum Arthropoda; class Insecta; order Hemiptera; family Reduviidae; genus Triatoma; species Triatoma infestans. The sequence continues at coordinate 77,801 of JAAEAF010002940.1, forward strand.
TATCTAGAAATGCCATTACTTCTTCGGGGCGGAAGTACCAGCTTGTAGATCCCAGTTAGGTTGTTGAATGCTATAACATTACCAATATTTGTTTTGATTTTATTTTTACTTCCCATTAATGTTAATGGTAGTATCAAATATTCGAAATTATTTTTTCACCTGTTATATCCGTTTTGAGGCTTCCTAAATACGGAAGATATGTTTTTAGCAAATACTCTAAATGTATTGTTTGTGGAAATAAAATATCTGAAAACGAAAAATAACAAGAAGGTCCGTACTACATCTATCACTATCACTCCGACAATAAAGTTTCGTTCAAAAACCCTTAATTGGAAGTACAACCTTACTGGGTAGATTGTTCAGTTTCTCAATAATGTCTCCAAGATTTCCTTTGAACTTCATAGTCGACAATAAAGACCGGCTGAAAAAAAAAAGACCTCACTTTACTTTTACTTATTATTATAACGCACCTGTATGCCTATCACTTTTTATTTGAAACATTTTTTCTAGAAAAATTTATTTTTTGGTAGGTTTTTGGAGGTAGAATAGAAGACACGGGGGAGGGGCTCTAACCCAGACACTGCAGTCTGCCCATTGAGGCTTATTGTGCCAATCCCTTAATGTCTAGTAGAGGAATCTTCCCCTCTTCATGAGGTCCAGGACCTTCCCCACCAGTCCTTCTTGCAGTACGATTTCCTCCGGTCTCAACGTGCCGAAGATTTCGTATCTCACTCTGCCGATTGCGACGCAATCTCAAACAACAGGTGAGAGGCCGTCTCCTCCTCCTGCTGACACAGTCTACACAAGGGCTCCGAATCACATAATCCCACCTTGTGCAGATGTTTCTTGAACCTACCGTGCCCTGTAAAACACAGGCCCGTTATCAGACAAATCTGATACCTGCTTAGTCCCAGGGTCTTTCTGGTCCTTTTTTTAACAGCTCTGGCATAACCATTTTGCCGTGTTTTGCCCCAGTACTTAGCCTCCAGTGACGATCATGTTCACTCCGAGTCCATTCTATCAGAGAATCCCCAGAGACGCCTTCGCCATACTTTTGGCTGTCACCAGAATAGCTTCCGGCCCACAGAAAGGATTGCTCGCTCCATCCCTGGCCAGCTAGTTGGTCGCTAGTTCATTACCTTTTATCATCTTGTGTCCCGGCACCCACTTTATTGTGTCGGGAAAGCGCATCCAGGGAGTCCCTACACTCCCTGACTAGGGAAAGAGTAATTCTGAATGCCCAAGAGCCTTCAGTGCCGCCTGGATGTCCGAAAAGATGGATATCTCCCTATTCCTAGGGCCCAACAATATTAAGCTTTCCTCTAAATTACTACTCTAATCGTATGTATGGTTATACACAAAAATCTTCAGATACTTTAGCAATATTGCTAAAATTCCAAAATGGAGAAAAATTTAAATTTAAAAGGGAAGTGCGATTTTACAGAATGAGTTTTTGAAAGGTTTGAAATTAAATGACTACATGGAATACTCCGTAATATAATGCACAGTTATGAACTTTTATTGGATTGGTTTCAGTATGTATGCACTACAATATAATCATTTCCAGCGCTACCTGCTATGGATGCCGTCCAACTTATTAGACAATCCCCACCGCCGCCACTATATTTAACTAACTAAAAGTTTCAAGTTTAGGAAAATTTGCCATTTTTGTGATTGTATATGATAGTAAGAGAAATGTATGAATTTTATTGCCGGTTTTTCATTGCTTGTTTGCTGCCATGGAATGTTTATTTTTTTTTAGTAATTAAAATTAACTTAGTAGTTGTGGTGGTTGTTCCGCTGAGTTGGAAAGCATCAGAGACAATTTCCGTGGTAGCCTGCTTCATTTTGTGGTCATCGACCGGTTTTGGGCGTTCGCCCATCTTCAGGATGCGTTTTTCAGACAGTGTGACAACACAGACTGGCACAGAGCAAATTCACTTTACACACTCTTGCACAGAGTGCAAAATGAAGCAGGCTACCACGGAAAATGTCTCTGATGATAAAATTAACTTAATTTAGGAATCCTATTATTTATAATATTAAAATAATTTTATGTCTGTGATTTTTTTTTTGCAGTGCAAGAGTGGGGAATGCCTGAGGCGAAGTTTAGTTTGTGATTCTAGTCCTCATTGTTCGGATGCTAGTGATGAAAATGATTGTGGTAAGTTAGATTTATAAAAACTTAAGAAATATTGTTTGTTTTTGGACACAAAAACTGGGATATTAAAAATCTTACTTTATAAATTAGTGTAGAAACTAGTAATTAGTAGTTAGTAGATTACCCTCGCAAGTTTTTTCTTATTTAAATAGTTCTATTCTTTAAAGGAAATGGAATTTTTCTTATTCAGTCGATACATTTTTTAGGAAGATCAGAGTCTAAAAATTTTAACAAAATCACAAATCCGAAATTTTTATTGAAAACAAAAAAAAAATTATTGGTTTTTAATAAATTTTAAACATCCACTGTAAAATGTTGTGGGTTGGTTCCGCAGAGCTGGAAAGCATCAGAGATATTTTCCCGTGATAGCCTACTTCTTTTTGTGGTCATCGATCAGTTTCGGGCGTTCGCCCATCATCAGGATGCTTGTTCTCAAACAGTGTGATAACGTAGATTTACATAGAGCAAATTTATTGATACACTGTCTGGTCTCAGTGCCATGTTTTTCAGTGTCTGGTGTAAGAGCCTAACTAGGTTAAGAGGGGATGGTAAAAAATACATGTTTGGGTCTTTAAAGGGGCACATTTTTCCCTTTGAAAATGGAAACATCCAACACGTGGGGGTGTATAACTTAAACTACTTTGTTTGAAAAAGATTTACTTTATAATTAATTATCCATACTGTCCTTCCATTAAGATTAATCAAATTTTCTACAGGAAAATTTGATATCTAAGTTGTCAATTTCTGTTCGTGAGGGATCTGTTTGCACGGCATATCTATCTTGATAATATTTAGCAATAGCATACTTCTGCTCTGCAGTAGCATGTTCATCTGCAATAACGCTAAAAGTGAAAGGCTTTATTTGATGAATAACTTGAGTCACCTTGTACAATTTGAATTTCGAATAACGAGCTAAAATCATTTTAATCTCAGGATTAATACCCCAATCGTTGGGATCACCAGCTAAATTAGTTGGTGCACCGTATGGGTATACTAAACACTGAAACTCTTCAAAGTTCGGATGCTAGTGATGAAAATGGGCACAAAAACTGGGATATTAATTGATAATCATCTAAGTTGTCAATTTCTGTTCGTGAGGGATCTGTTTGCACGGCATATCCCAAAAAACTGGGATAAAAAAAAATTGTGTCTGTAATTGGCCTGTAATTACTAATTAGTATTATTGGTATTGTATTTAAGTATATTCGTTCATCAGCATATTTCCTTTTTATGTGGCACACATCCCCAGCTAGTAACTGTTTAATCCATTCTAAATTGAAACGCCTGATATCGAACTCTTCAAAAATTATTAATTTATGTTCTGGACCAATATCAAATAAAGGCTTCTCTTCAGAAGCATAATAAACCCGATTACCCAAATATCTACTAATTAATTTTGTGAATAAAGTCTTACCGACATTACTGTCACCAAAAAGATATAAATGTTTTTTTTTGTAATAATACGAAGTACTAACGAAGTTTCTATACCATTCAAAAACTTCGTGACACCATCTTTGATCAAATAAAACTATTGGACCAATGTAGCAATAACTTTTACAGAAATTAAACTTAAGCTGTGCGTGTAATTTAGTCAAGTACAAATAACAGTTTCTGTGTTTTTTCACAAAGAAGTGATTGTAATCAAATTCCAGCATATCCCTTAAATAATAGTATGCTTGATATTCGAAACTAAGTTTCGATACCTCAACATTATAGTATGGTTCTAAATCAGTTTTGGTTATGTATGATAAAACACGATTACTATTTCTCACACCTTGAACATCTACATTTTCAGTATCAAAACATGAGCAAATAAAATCTCTTACCTGTTGATATTTCACGGGCTCAGAAAACTTCAAATAACAATGTAAGTGAGTCTCACAGCTTACAGAAGTACCTTTCGTCCGGCTTTGCTCGTCGCGATTCGAAAATTTTTTTTTTTTCATGATTTTTTTTTTTTTTTTTTTTTTTGCTCAATCGTGTTGGTAACGTCTATTAATGAATGATTGTTCAAGTTGCAAGATGTGCTCGGCGTTAATACCCCGTAAATGATTAATACAATCAGAAACGGTATACATATTGTTAGTAGGATGTTCACAATCAAATTTTGTCCTTCCATTAAGATATTGTAGTTTCTTTGCTCGTATATGATAGGAATTAAATTTATGAGGATTTGCAATAGCACAACAAATCAAATAGCGTTTTAAATCGATAAATTTTGTTAAATTACGATTTGTTATAGAGTAACAGTTCAAAACTTCCAAACACTTTGATATTCCACGAAAACTGTAATCGTTTAGGAATAAAGCAAGCTAATTTCAGTCTGTTTTGATACTCGTTGTGATTGCAGCAAAGCAGCAAATATTTGTAGTAGAATGGCCAATTATTGAAATCGTTCAGGTCAACAAGTATTCTACAACATATTCTCACCCACTTTTGTTGTGAATATTCTCCGTTCATCTGGGAATAAAAGAAAACTCTATTACAATTTAAAAGCTTTTATTGTATTTTAATCCACAAAACTTAATGGTATAATATATTTTTACTTCACAAAGTGCATAACTACCAATTAATCTAAACTGATCGTCTTTCATAGAAGCCGGAATCAGTTCAGGCATTAAACGACCATATAACAAAGTTGGTGCACGAAGTGCATGTTGTAAATTGAGCCATTTGATAAAGCTAGAGCTTTGTGTCATATAGAAATTGTTAGTACTAGCATATCTTTGACATTTTGGATAAAACCTTGTTACTATTCTAGTTTGTGGCACTATTTTCTTGTCATGTTTCGCTGGTAAGTCCAAGTTGTCACCAATGTCAGAGTAAGATATTTCGTCATCATACAATGTAATTGTCCCAGTTCTGAATGTCTGCATTGACGCGTTTGTCAGTGGAGTTTCATTAAAAACGTAATCATCTAAGTTGTCAATTTCTGTTCGTGAGGGATCTGTTTGCACGGCATATCTATCTTGATAATATTTAGCAATAGCATACTTCTGCTCTGCAGTAGCATGTTCATCTGCAATAACGCTAAAAGTGAAAGGCTTTATTTGATGAATAACTTGAGTCACCTTGTACAATTTGAATTTCGAATAACGAGCTAAAATCATTTTAATCTCAGGATTAATACCCCAATCGTTGGGATCACCAGCTAAATTAGTTGGTGCACCGTATGGGTATACTAAACACTGAAACTCTTCAAAGTTCGACCCAAACCCACCCATAGTAAGTAAACTTCCTACTTTCGTGAACTTATGTGTAAAGAATGTAATTGGACTGTAATTCCATGTACCAATATATCTCCTTGGTATCCGTCTGTAGTAACGTCTGTAACGTCTTCTGTAATACATGTCTAGTCAGTATCAGTAAAATCGTCTTCTATATGGAAAGTAAGTACCTCTTGTGAATGTCCTTCTAACCCTGCAAACAAGCATCAGCTTCAATAACATGTACACGGTTCAAGAAAGCTGTGTCTGTAATTGGTCTGTAATTACTAATTAGTATTATTGGTATTGTATTTATAACAGCGCGAAATAACACAGTGTCAGCGGTGGGCTGTTTGTGAAATAGTCACCGACAAGAAAGGACAGATCACTAGTTCTATGACCGTAAGATAGTATAGGTAAATAAATAATAATATTTTGTTAAACAAAATAAACAAATTGACAATCAATCAATCTATATAAGCAGGTTGTTTGATCACTCTAACATATTTCGCATTTCACAATTCATAATTCACACACGCTATCCACGCACGCATGTATTAGCTAAATATGGGTTCTTTACATGGTTAAATATAACAAGTCTAAACTAGCATAAAAGTACGGACGTTTTATAAATATATCATTGAAAAAATTATATAAGTATGTTAACCAAACTTAATGAAACGTACATTCCGCATTAACATTTTATTTTCTCGACTTGCATACATTATTCACATATGTACATCATAAAGGCAGTTATGATTACGGACTTAAAAACTAGCAGATTTAAAACTAAAACTAAAATCTATTTGGTTTTTAAACTTAAGAACTATTTGGTTCAGGTGAGTTTATTTGCGTTGTTTATTGCGTGTTTTACTGTTATTGTGGGAAAATGGTTTTGAATAGTGGTTCACTTGTGAATTTTGTCTGTTCATTTACAAGGTTTTGTGGCTTATGTTTATATATTTCAAATTGTTCCAGTAAGTCTAGTCCAGTAGTGTTTTTTCCCATCAGAAACCATCCATCCCCCTCTACCTCTTAACCTAGTTGGGCCCTAACAAAAACTCTGTGCAAATCTATGTTATCACACTGTTTGACAAATGCATCCTGATGTGATGGGCGAACGCTCGAAAGCGATCGATGACCACAGAAAGAAGCAGGCTATCACGGAAAATATCTCTGATGATCACTGCAAGAATCTGTGAAGCTTCATTTAATATTCTTGAAATTAATTTATTACATTTTTACATGTTTCATTGGACTGGAATGACTTGTTTGAAAGCAAGACCCCTTAGAAATAGAAATTTGGATAAGAATCCGCATTTTTTTAATCAATATTGCTAAGTTTCCCATCATCTCGTAAATTTGTAGAAATTTTCTGTTAGATAGCGATCTCTTAATTTGCGAAAAATGAATAAAAAAAAAGTATCTGAAACCATCCTAATGGAATTAACTTTCTTCTTCTTTTTTTTTATACTGCAACAACCTGCACGATATCTTTAAAGGTAACCGCGATTTGTATTTAACGATATGAGAATGAAAGAAAAAAAATTCCTCTTTCTTACTTTTCTCTTTTTTCAGAAAACTGGAAATGCAATTTTGATGAACTGAGATGCCCAAATAGTGGACAGTGCATTCCTGTTTTGTGGAAATGTGATGGCAAAGGTGATTGCAAAAATAATGAGGATGAATTTGAATGCAGAGGTTAGTAGTTTATTAGCTTTAGACATAGCTAGTCTCAGAGATTCACGTAAGGGTCAAAGCCTGTCAATAGCCTTCTTTTTAGAAACTCCATATTAGCATAAAAATGTTGAACAGTATTATTATGTTTTCTCATTTTAATTTATTGATTTTTTAAAATGTTAAAACAAATTGATAATTTTTAGTAATCATTATATAAATATTTTTTTTTTTTTTTTAGTAGTTTTTCCAAACTTAAAATATCAAATTAGGTTAAGGGTAAAAATTCTTAGGTCATACCAAATTAGTCATATTACATTTAGGGGTGGCCAGCAAGCTAATCCCCTGCGACCCGAAGGGATCTATCATCTCAAAATTACAATATAGTTTACAGTAAATACACAAAACTTATTATATAGAAGTATTTGTAGACCGTTTATGAATTTTATCATTAATAAATTTGGTAAGGATCGGTCAAGAAACATTCAATTATGCCAACATTTCGACAGAGTTTCCTGTCTTTATCAAGGCCTTAATATATAGACAGTCGTGAAGATGTGGAGAAAGAATGTTTAAACATACACATTTGTTACATCGCAGAAATATAAAATGAAAATGAAAATTTTCTGTAGACGATTTGCGTCAAGTAACTAACTTTTAATTTTCTTTTTTATTTTTCATCGATGTAACAAATGTGTTTGTTCAAAAATTCTTTCTCCATATCTTCATGACTGGCTATATATTAAAGTCTTGATAAAGACAGGAAACTCTGTCGAAACTTTGGCATAATTAAATGTTTCTTTCTTGACCAATCCTAACCAAATTTCTTCATAACACAAAAAACTTATGTAACGGAATCATAGGTTAAGAAAACAGAAAGCAATAGCTGACGTGTAATTAGGAAAGCTTCCTTAAAAAAAAAACAAGTATAGGCTGAAAACCCGATTTTATTGGCTGCAGCAAGTCCGCTCAAGTAAACAGGTGTAAGCTCTATCATCTTTTTTTATGGCCGGCCTAATTAAACAAATGTAAACGTAAAATGCAATTGAAAAAAAAAAAATTAATTCCCAGCTGATCGCTTGGTTAGTGAAACTCGTAAGTTTTTTTGTTCTATACAATTAAAATAGCTCACTGACTTTTCTAAAAAGTATTTAAAGGTGAAAAACAAGGCAATTGACAAACGAGCAAACCACTTCGGGCCAATCATAAGCTTTATTCTCTTCAACCTCTACTGCTCGGGCATACCTCAACCTACTTCAGCGACCCTAGGCTACATTCGCGGATGATACATTGTTAACCTGATCCAACACAGACATCAATCGACACTTTATCTAACTGGTTCCAAAGATGGAAACTAAAGTTAAACCCTTCAAAACTGGACGCAAAGTTTTCGCTTTTCGGAGATTTCAAAATGAAGATCCTTTGCATGCTGACAATTAACAATCTGGAAATTCCATGGAAACAAACAAATCGAGGGGTACGCTATCTTGGCGTAATCCTAGATACGAGACTCACCTCGAGAGAATACATAAGCTGCAAAAGCATACACTTCACTGAAACAGTTATATCCATTTATTAACAGAAACACACCTGTTAAAGTACTTCTCTACTAGACCTAACTTCTACTAGACCTCTTCTGACATATCAGAGACATTTCCCGTGGTAGCCTGCTTCATTTTCTGGTCATCGACCGGTTTCGGGCGTACGCCAATCTTCAGGATGCGTTTTTCAGACAGTGTGACAACACAGACTTGCACAGAGCAAATTTAGTTTACACACACTCAAGAGATTAGACATTTCAAGACAAAGTACTACAAACAAAACTTACAGATAATTTCTTCTTAACTCTTTAGAAAGTATCTTCTGCGTTACACTAATAAGTGAGCCTACACCATCTAGAAGATTGAAACCCTTGATCGAGTATCGAGATCTTTGACGTTTTTATTATTGATCACTATGTATAAAGCTCTAACTGATCTGGCCCATATTTGATTTGTAAAACAAAAAATAAAATTAAAAAAATTCAATTTGTATTTATTGGAATAAGAGAAAAGTTTTTTTGAATGATTTATTTGAAGTTTTTGGCTGTTTGTTATTTTGCCTATTACTTGGATAATAAAGTTTTGAACCTTATTTACAGGCTTTTTTATTTTGTATTTATTTTTTTTTATTCTTGTAATTACATTTGCTTCCAACGTTTCGACACTACACGTGTCCATTGTCTAGGGATTTCTTTCCTTTTGTTTTTACAATACTCTGTTACTTGTTTGATGTGTTATGTTGATTATAAATTATAACCAACACTAAGGCCTCGTTTTATTTTTAATTATAATTTTGAATTTGTAACACTGATGTGTTATTTACAGTAATTTATTTTTATATATGTGGTTAATTTATTAAAAATTAGTCGCCTTGTTAATTGTATTAATTATGTGACCATGTGGTTTTTCTTGTTTTAATATATTAAGTTTTTCTTTAAAACTGAAGTTTCTATAGCCTGTAATTTTTTGAGTCACCTTGCTAGCATGGTAAAATCAACATAACACATCAAACAGTAACAGAGTATTGTAAAAAACAAAAGGAAAGAAATCCCTAGACAATGGACATGTGTAGTGTCGAAACGTTGGGAGCAAAAGTAATTACAAGAATAAAAAAATAAATACAAAATAAAAAAGGCTGTAAATAAGGTTCAAAACTTTATTATCCAAGTAATAGTCTTTTTAATGTTTCACACTAAATTTTTGGTTTTTATGATGATGACCAGTATCTAAAATCGATAAATGAATATTTTTTTTTTCTTTTTTAGAATCCTGCGCAAATGATGAATTCTTTTGCCCAGAAGGTCGCTGCATACCACATAATAGTACTTGCAATGGTAAAAATGATTGTTTAAAAGGTGAAGATGAAACACATTGCGGTTCTACATAAGCCATATTAATAATTGACTAATATTTAATAGAAGACTGCAAATGATAGAGAGAAAACAACTTGTGTGAATATTTGTCTGTATTTAATGGAAGAATTTATTATCTTTTTTCTTTGTTTTAGTTGTTACCTTTTTAAATTGTATAATAGTAATTTGTAGCATTTTTTTCGTCCTCCTTTTATTATGTCTTCTTTGTTTTGTTCTTCAGAATCTGTTTTTTTTTAAAGACTTGTATATATATGTAAGATTAATAGTCTGTTACCTAATGGAGAGTCGAAAGAAATTTTTTTTTTTGTTTTCATTAGATCGTTTTAATGCCTTTTTTGTTCTTTATTTAGAAAAACATAATTATAATAAAATATGTAGTGCATTCATTATTTTAAATTGAATACAGTTGTTATCTAATAAATATTATTTTCATACAGTACTATTCGTTCAGAGTTACTGGTGTTGAAAATGTTTAATTTAAAACCATCGCTGCCTAATATTATTACATTATCTATCAGTATGTTGGTAATTATGAAAGTAGTCTATGTTTAAAAAAAAAAAAAAAATTATCATTTATTTCAATACTCTTGATGTTTCTACAGCTCATAAAGAGGCCATTATTACTAAAGCCCGTACGAATCACATTTAAATTGAATGTGGAAATGTTAAAGAGAATAGACTAAAAGACAAGTGCAGTAAAAATAATTTTTTTAATTTTTTGATAACTAGTTCTTTTTTTGATTATAAATATGATTACAAAAAAAAGAGAAGAACCAATTTTTTTTTGTAATTTTTTATATATTTAATTGCAAGATAATGTGGACTATAACTGAAAAACCTATAAAGTGGCATAAGACATTTTTAAATGACAGTTTTTGTTTTTGTTTTGGAAATTTGGTAAAAATGTATTACTAAATATTTAAATTTTATCTTTATTAATATTATATATAATAATTTCTAATTTCTTGTTTCTTTGCAAAAAGAATGTCTTATTTATAAATGAATCTAACCTGTTAGTTGCTTCCAATTAGTATTGTACAGATAGATTCCAAACATGTCTCTGACCAATTCTGAAATTTTAATATGTGGACCAATATAGACCAGGATTCCAAATTTAATAACCTGTGATAGCATTTCTTTTAGCATCGGTATATACCGATTTATACATATATATAAATATAAATAAAGGAATTTGTTGACCTTTGATGACTTATGTTATGAAGAAATTTGGTCAGAAAAAACGTTCAAATTATGCAAACATTTCGACAGAGTTTCCTGTACTTATCAAGGCTTTAATATATAAGAAACGCGTGAAGATATGGAGAAAGAATTTTTAAACATAACACATTTGTCACATCCGCAAAAACATAAAAAGGAAAATTAAAAGTTACTTGTGTCTTGTCTTTAATCATTTACAGTATGAAATGAAATAAAGGCAGGAAACTCTGACGAACCGTTGGCATAATTGAATGTTTATTTTTTTCCTGACCGATCCTCACCAAATTTCTTTATATTATATATATATATATATATATCTTCAAATATGTCTTTAGAGACACAAGTTTGTCGCAAGCTTGGTGTATCTTGAATTGGTATCCTAAACGGGCCCGTTTCCTACTGTAAACAATATTTGCTAGGACCACCACCAATACCATAGGAAACATAGTATGGATGCGTTCTCTCTGTCTAATATGCACCTAGGTGCCTACAGCTTTACCGCAATTTTCATGGATACCAGCTTGGGACTAATCAGTTTAGCATGTTGCAGAAAGTACTCCATACCCAGGTTTTATATATTTCTTAGAACTGTCTTGTTTGACGTGATAGTTCAATTGAATTGTACACTTATAGATTGCATTTTCTTTCGTACCCCCCCCCCCCCCCCCACGATTTCCTTATATGAGTCATCAATGAAAAAGTTTGGGGAATTTGTAAGAGATCACATCCATGCATGAGATACGTGTTTTTACAACCATCTGTTAATAACGAGTCGTGGAGGATGCGTTACCAGCTATCTATCTACACTATGTATTAAAATATTTCCAAAATTTATCAACCCAGATTTAGAAAAGAGAAATCAAACCCAGTTCCGTTCTCAACAGCCAAGAACTGAAACGTCATTTTTAGCCAACATAAAATGCTATATTCCTCTTTTAAATATGAAAGAAGTTTTTGTAGAGATTTATTAAATATAAATTAAATTCTAATCATATAAATATATGATTCATAAATATTTGAACAATATTTTTTTTTATATTAGAGATTCCCTAAGTCTTCAGGGTAAATACGCATCCCTAAAGAACTAACTTTTCGACAGTTTTGGTATAGATTTCTCCCAGGGGTATTGTAGCAAGGATTATTAATGGATTTTAAGTTTATCTGCCCTCTATTGTATTATTAAATGACTTAGGCCACATTCATAATAACCGCATAAAATTATAATAATAATAAAAAAAAAAATCGACAATAAATAATAAGTTAAGTTAAATTTGTGCACTATAATGCTGTACATAATAATTCCTGTACTATAGACGAATTTTATATAAATATATATATTTTGTATTAGTGAATGTAGTGTATATGTATGTATGTATGTATGCGTGAGAAAGTATGTATGTATTATTTTATTGCTAAAATGTATTTAAAAAGAAATTATTTAAAATAAAATAAATAAAAAATAGCTTCTTCGATAAAATTAATTAAGAAATCTGATGATGCCAAATGTGAAAAAATTATAAATAAAAAATTTGAAATTAGTAAAAGAGCTTTGTGCAAAGAATTCATTATTTTATTTTTTGTAAAAAATATATGGCTTTGCTAAACTTGTGCATTTATTATTATTTTAATTTAAATGGACTATGTTCCTATGAATAATATTTGTCATTGTTTCGGAAAAAATATTTGTGATATAATATTTACTTTTCTTCACAAGTATTATAATAATCCCCCGTTATTTTTATACAACGAATTCATGGAAACCTTTTTACTAAATTGGAAAAATCCAAAATAGTCGAATATAATTAAAGCACAAATATCGTGTTAAATTTTTTTAAATATTTAAAATAATGGTTATTAATCAGTTTTTAATGTACAGGAAGAGTATTATTAAAATACTAGTACATGAGATAATTGAGATCCGTATTTTAGAAGATCTATGCTCAATTGTACCTTGTAAATTTTCTTCATTATTTTCTAACGCTATGTATTATAAATAAAACAGTGAAGTGTAATTAGTTCGTTTAAAAAATTTTTGTAAAAAATAAAATTAAATATTACCTTATTGTTGATATATATATATACAGTTTGCAATAAATAAATTTCAAAAAAAAAAGAAAAGAAAAATCTTTATTTATTCAAATTGACAGTATTTAGTCCCTCCACTTAGTCTTGTTTTTCCATAAATGCTATCATGGAACTTTTTTTCCCTTAAAAATGATACCTTGAAGCAGACACACTGTTTAGTATATTTTATTAAATTGAATTTTGAAGCCCGTTTCTCCAAAAAACTGGGATCATATTCACAGCAATCTATTTAACAAGTCTTACCGGAGAAGTCATCTTGAATATAAAATCATTTAGATTGCTGTTAGATTGAACATTTTTGTTTCCATTTGTTTGTGTATTTTGTTTCCATCTTCTTCTTCTTCTTCAGCTCTACAGCCCATGAAGGGCCTTGGCTTCCTTAACAATCTTATACAAATTCATTCCTGTCCTTCGCTTTCGTCCTCCACCTCTTAACACCGAGATGAATCAGATCTCCCACTGCTTCTTCCAACCACTTTCCTTCTGCCTTCCGGACGGCTCATGTACAACTTATTGGTACCTCTTCCCACGTCCATCCTCTCGACATGTCCCAGCCATTCCAATCTTTTGCCTTTCATTTCCTGGATAATGTCAGGTGCAGCATACAACTCACTGAGCTCAATATTTTTCGGGCATTTTACATTCGCTCATGTTAAGTATCCATCAGAGACATTTTCCATGGTAGCCTGTTTCATTTTGTGGTCATCGACCGGTTTCGGGCGTCCGCCCATCTTCAGGATGCGTTTTGTCAGACAATGTGATGACACAGACATGCACAGAGCAAATTCTGATTCATCAGAGACATTTTCCATGGTAGCCTGCTTCATTTTGTGGTCATCTACCATTTTCATCTACCACAAATTAGATGACCACAAAATGAAGCAGGCTACCACGGAAAATGTCTCTGATGCTTTCCAGCTCTGCGGAACCAACCACCACAACAAATTCTGATTATTTAACTGTCAAGTGAATTTCACTTAACAACAGAGTTTAAAAATTAGACCCCCACGTGTTGTTTCCATTTTAAGGAAAATTTGCCCCTTTAACAACCCAAACACGTGTTTCTTTCCCACCCAGCTGACCATATCTCCCTTTGAACAAGTTTAAGAGATTAGTTTTAAAATACAATTTAAAAGACCAGTCAGTGTATAAACTGAATTTGCTCTGTGCAAGTCTGTGTCATCACACTGTCTCACAAAACGCATCCTGAAGATGGGCGAACGCCCAAAACCGGTCGATGACCACAAAATGAAGCAGGCTACCACGGAAAATGTCTCTGATGCTTTCCAGCTCTGCGGAACCAACCACCATAACAAATTAAGCATCCATGTTTCACATACATAACTACAGGGCGGATGACGGTCTTATAGATTCTCAGTTTATGCTTCCTTGAGATAGACTTGGCCTTCATCGTTCGAATTAGAGCAAAGAAACAGCTGTTGCCGCTTGCCAATCTTGCTTTTATTTTGCTCCTTATACTGCCCTCTGTAGTAAAATTTGCGTCCAGATATTTGAAAGATTTTACATTTTCGAACGATGTACCATTAACAGTAGTGACATTTGTTAAACGACAGATCCTATTGTCAAACCTGAAGCTAGCAAGTACTTCGTTTTGTCATGATTTATTTGTAAACCCACGGAGCTGGACTTCTTTCCAGTTGCTGATAGCTTTCTTCCAAAGCGTATGCCAGATATATTGAACAGATTGATTAAAGACCGTACCGTTAGGGTTTACGTCGATGCTACGGATTACCTTTTCCAAGCAAAAATTAAATAGAGTAGACAGGACATCACCTTGTCTGCGACCTCTGTTAATGCTGAACATTTCAGAACAGATTCGCTGCACGCTGATTTTAGCGGCCGACATTTCTAAACACAATTTCACCATTCTGATGAGCTTACCGGATTATCAAACTCTCGCAGCACCCCGTACATCTTGCAACCTATATAAACTATCATATGCCTGTTTAAAATCAATAAACAATTGATGGACGGCAACTTCGGCACAGGTTTTGTAGTGAACAATAATGTAAAAGCCATGGTACTAAATTTTGATAATATTAGTAAGAGAATATCCACTTTACGAATAAAATTAAAATTCTTCAATATTTCATTGATAAATATGCACGCGCCAACGGAAGATAAAAAAGATGAGGAAACAAAAGATGAATTTTACAGTGAAATGGAGGCCGTTTATGATAGACTCCCTTCAAATGGGTAAAAATTGTTTCAGGAGATTTGAATGTCAAAGTAGAGCATGAAAAGCCATTACTGGCCGTTTTTGTGGGAGCACAGCTTACATGAGGAAAGTAATGATAATGGAATTAGGTTGCTAGACTTCCAATATCAAAAAATATGAAAGAAACTATGTAGCACACATTTTCCTCATAAGCGGATCCATAAGGAGACATGGAGGGCTCCGGATGGTCGTACAAATAATCAAATTGACTATGTTTTAATGGACATGAGACATGCGTCGGACATATTGGATGTAAGAAGTTGTAGGGGAGCTGATTGTGATTATAAAGTATTTTGTTTCCATAGTCTCCCATATTCAAAATTTATCCAACGTTTTATGGTTTGATGCTAGCAAAATATCTTAGATATATAATCTACTTACTTTTATCATTTTTTTTTAGCTATATTTTATTTGAGCCCCATACATTAGAGAAGTAGGAAACTTTTTATTGTGTAAAATAAATAAATAATAATTATTTTATTGAATTACTTTTATTATTTCATTTAGCTGATGATGATTTAAACTTGTTTATATAACTTGGCAAGGATATAAGCTCAAGTATTTTTCTCATTTTGCCACTAATCTAACTGTGCAAGCTACTTTATGTATTTTTCTTTCTGTTTTTCTTATAAAGAAGAGAATTAATTTTTGTCTCTGTTGTGTTCTATTATTATATTTTATCTTTCTCTATTATTATTATTTTTTTTAATTTAAGGCGCGTCAACATCTATGGTCATTAGCGCCTGGAGCCTTCTCAGTGCACTGCCGGCCTCCGGACAGTGTTCTCTCGCTGCAGACAACACTGTCCATCACCGGACAATGAGCTGTAGAAGCTCCTAGGAAGAAAAAAAATCTAAGGGTAGCACTGGACTCGAACCCGGGAATCTTTCTCTATTATTTTTTGTTTTTTATTAAATGAATTCTACGAGTGATGGACGGAAAATTCCGCCTGATAAAGTTGAAGAGCATAATAATGGAGGAGGAAAACTCTGTTAATGTAAATGGTGAGGATAGTATTACTGTAAATATTTTTTTTTACCGTAATGTTTCGGTAAACGTTATTTGCCATCTTCTAAGGCTCTCGTAAAAATAAGTTGTAAATGAAAATTTTAAGAAAGCAATTAATATATAGTTTCAATATTTGGAGTGAAATAATTCAGTAGAGGTAAAATAACCAGGTCGATAAGCCAACATTTGTACATATCATAAGAAACCCAACGGCCAACAAGTATAGATTATAATTATAAAAAAGTTGAATATCAAATGTCAACTGCATATTGCAAGTTCTGCATCAAAAAACGTAAATTGCAAAAAGAAAGGACTCAAAATTCCACCTTTAAAAGGCCTAATCTAGCAATTCAGGATGGATCTAAGAAGGAAATATTACTTTTTAAAGCCATTGCCCTGTTAGATAGAGTTCAAGGAGTTGGAGGAGACCCGATTCTAGAGGCCTGCCTTCGGATATAATGGCTCCTGGATACGACTTCCAAAAACCCTTCAAAGTCTTGATATTAGACAAAGAGGCATGGAAGGACGGGCCGCCAATTTCAAGCGAATCTATGTGGTACACGGACGGATCTAAGATAGAGGAAGGAGTGGGAGCCGGCGTATACGGGGCTCATCCAAGATGTAATATCTACGGTCTTTCAGACGGAGCTAGCCGCAATTCTTACCTGCGCCGCCGAAATAAGAAGACGCGGAGTGCATAACTCCAGAATCGTCATTTATTCAGATAGCCAGGCTACCCTGCGGGCAATTGACTCGCGGGAGATCAGCTCAAGGCTGGTGTGGGTTGCTTATGGATATTGGTAGCATAATAAGCTCTTCCTGGTTTGGGTACCTGGGCATTCGGGTCACCGGGGTAATGAGGTGGCAGATCGTTTGGCCCGGTGGGGTTCCATCGGAACACTTATAGGGCCGGAACCGTTCTGTGGTGTCTCAAGATGCCTCAGGAGTGCATCCAGCAGGGACCGATGAAGGGAATCAAAAACGAAAATGGGTTAAAAAAACGAAAACGTTTATTTATAGCTACTCGCCCAGGCTAACTGCAGAATTACTCTAACTAGGTCGAGTGGCCATAAGGATGAACAGTTAGCGTTCTCACTGGCCATTGCAGACTCAATAAGCACATGCACCGCATGAGCCTGGCAACGGATAGCCTGTGCAGGTTTTGTCAGGAAGAAGAGGAAACAGCCCTCCTCGTGTTATGTGAGTGCGAGGGGCTAGTATGGCTGAGGTACCGCCTCTGGAGAAGAAAAGCTGGTGCCTTCAAGCCTCAGCCAATATGTAATATGTATAACCTCATGACAGACTTTCGTTATGTGTTTTCAGGCCAGTGTTTTCTGCTGTATTCTCGGAAACGGCTCCATCGATTTTCGAGAAACTAGAATTGTGAACTGCACATATAAAGAGCCACAACTTTTATTTGAAACATTTCTAATGGTAAAGTCATTTAAGAGGGCTTTTGGGGGAGAGGTGGAGTTATGCTTTTCTCTAAGGTGCTATCATAGTTGATTATACAATTCTATCATCCAAACAAAATTAATTAGAAATAAATAGATTGCCAAAATTCCGAGTTTCAAGAAAATTAGTAAACCGGAAGTGCGTTTTTACTGAACAGTTTTTTTCAGTTTTTGCGATTTTCTCCATAAAAACACTGACGAATTTCTTTAAATTTGGAACTATAAAATTTGTCAGTCATAATTTTGAAAACTAGAGTAAGAGAAAGTTGTGTATCACGCCAGATTTTTTTTATTTTTCTTCAGTTTTTCGAAATTTTCTCGAAAACCGCTCCAAAGATTTTCTTTAAACTTCGTATACAATCTAAACACATAAGTACTAAGACTTTTATTTAGAATATTTTCCAGGAAAAATTATTTTTGGGGAACACCTACATAATATTAATACACATTGGAAGCATTGATAGAATTCCAGATTTGAAGAAAATTGGTTAACCGGAAGTACGACTTTATTGAATAGATTTTTGAGTTTTTGGAATTTTCTCGAAAACGGCTATGACGATTTCCTTTAAACTTGGTATGCTCAATTCTCAAACAAATGTATTACTTTTATTGGAAACATTTTTCCAATTATTTTGGAAAGTTCTGCGGAATTTGTGGCGTTAATTTCAAATTTTATATGTACCTAGTTGGTTCAGTGTTTTTAGAGCGCTGTAGTAGGCCATGATTTAAATCACTTTTCCACCTGCTAAGATTAGTAGAGGTTGGTATTTAACCCCCACCACTTCTATATTTATGTTAGAACAAATGCGTAAAATTTGAGTTTAAAGAAAATTTGTCATTTTATAATATGATTGAATTAAAGGGATAAGCGATAGTCGTGTGAGTGTTTCACATAGATTTTTTTTCTAAACCTTTTTTAGCTCAATTTTTTAATAATTATAGTTTAGGTTAGCTCAAATAGTTTTCGCAAATCCAAGCAAATTCGATTCCATTTACTATTTAAACAAAATACTCACTCAGCAAGGAAAAAAAACACTGGGTATGGAGTGTTTTTCACATTTAACTGCTTGATGACGCATTGATGACGTCACTTCATAAGTTCAGTCATATGTATTGTATCTTCGTAATGGTTAAGAGGAACCAGAGACAAGAAGATTGTAAAGTGGAATTTTAAGTTATGCACATATTTGTTAATATAACAATAACTTCAGCCAATGGGGTTTAATACAAAAGTAATCTTTGCTTTATCATTATTTACTCATAATTGTTGCAATTCGTCAAACTATAAGAAATGTAAGTAAATGCCACTGTTTACATTTATTGGTTAGGATCACAACTTTAACTAAATTCAGATTTGATTTTGATGAAACTAGTTGCTCATAACGCTGTTTCAATCTATTGAATAGCTTACTTTAGTGCTATAAATTATTTTATTAATGAAATAAAAAAATTCTATATTTTTATTTTTAGATGACTTAGAACGAGACAATATATGTAAAAAAGAATTGACAGTTGGGCAAGGGAATCGTTCCAGTATTTTAGTTAAACATTCGGGAAAATTGAACGATTGGGATGGGAAGAAGGATTTCGAGTGTAAATTTTTTGTAAAAGCAAATTTCAAGTTGGGGCTATTTGCAGTTATCCAGAAAATGAATTTAAGAAGAGAAAAAGATACTGATCATTGTATTGACTACATAAAAGTAAGACTTAGTCATTAATTACAATATTATTTATATTCAAATTGAATTTGAGGATTAGTGCAGAACTGAAACTTTTCTTGCAGTTAATTAAATGTTTCTTTCATTGAATTGATAATTATACAGGAGAATATAAGTACAAATCTGTTTAGGTTCTCCCTTAAGAAAACAAACATTTAACATGTTCTCCTATTTTATTCATTTCAAGTAGTTCTGTATTTCAATCTCATGACAGTGACAATATTTATTACTTAACTATCGGCCTGTACCTGGCATGAACATTAGCAAATAATAAAAAAGAAGATGTAAAGTTAGTAGTTATTGCAATTACACTATTGGAATTTCTTATCAGAAATATTCCATGATTGTTTGCCACTTCAGCTTTTGAAAGTTCAATTTTTCAGACGATCCCTTTTGGCTTTAAAACTGCAATTGGTTTTTAATAAAATGTAATTGTTGCCAGTTTTGTTAAAATTTTAAAGCATAATTATCTATATCAATAAGTTAATGAATTTAGAAAACGCAAATCTAGAATTTGTTAAATCAGCGTACGTATTTCTATTTATTTGTAAAAATAATAGTATATCTCGTTACTTTCTGTTACACCTAGTCTTAGTGGAAGTCTTACGATCGTGCCAGTTTTTGGAAATTGAGTTTTCACCGGAAATCCATGTTATGGGATCCCCTAAATCCGAAAAAAATGTTTCTTTGCCGTATGTTTGTTTGTGTTAACAGAATATCTCAAAAATGAAAAGTTGTAGGAAGCTCAAACTTGATATTCCGTTTAGGTACTACCATTCCATAAGGCAGGAATATTTTGGGCAAAATCCATCCACCGGAGGTGCGACTTTATCGAACGTTTCTCGAAAATGTTCCTTAACGATTTCCTTTTAACTTTGTATACTCTCTATAAACATACATATATACCTATTACTTTTATTTGAAACATTTTCTTGACTTTAGAGTACTACTGGAGATCTGTTAGTTTAAATTTTAATTTGCACAAGCTTTGTGGTTTTGACACATAAAGTGCTCCACATAATGCCGCTAAGGTATACAAGTAAAAAGCCTTACCACCATGTTTATGGCCAGCCCAACCAAACATTGTAAAGTTGCAATTTTAAAGAAAGTTTCTTGATTAAATTGTATTAATTTAGAGTAAGAGAAAGTCGTGTGAGAATCTCACTACACTTTTTTAAAATTATTATACCTGTTTCATATTGAATTAAAAACAATTGTTTTTTTTTTTCATCATAATTATTGATGGCTAATAATCTATTTAGTTCAGACATGGTGAGAAGAAGAATATTTGGGAGGTACCTAAATGGATTAAATCTGATAAAAAAGATGACTCATGGTCATCTCCTATTTGTGGCAAATTAGAAAGATTAGAAGATCCGTTAACCGCAGGGCCTGATGCGACATCAATTTCAAGAGAAACTGATTTAGCTCCGCATGCATTCCAACAACCTGAAGGAGAAATTGAGGTTAAATTACATATTTCTAAACAAAAATTGCAAGAATATTCTCCAGATGATTTATCTTTAGTAATTGCATTCACTTCGTATACAAGTAAGTTTCTTTGTATAGTAATTTTCTGTATTACCGTAAATTTTTTGAAAAAAATATTGGAAAAAAGGATAGAAATATGATATATTCATTTCTTATTAGTAAGATTTGATTTTCAAACATCTTATTTCAAACAGTTTAATTTTCTAATGCTTAAATGATGTAATTTTTTAACTTTTTAATGTTAAATTTAACCAAAAGATACAATTTACTAAATTTTCTCCTTTTTCTAATAGAATAATAAATTTAAGTTATACATTGGTATTTTATTGTTTGGAAGTTTCTGCTGTTTTATTTTTAGGAGAGTGACGAGAAATGCAAAACTCATTATACTGTTTTTTTTTTTCCTGTAGTACCCCATCCATGTCTTACTAGCATAGGTCCATATGTCGACTAGACCAATTGTCTTATACAGTATTATATTGGCGTCATTTGATCAGCATCGAAAACCAATAATCTTCGTTTGCGCTGGATAAATTACGTCTAAATATCAATTGCCGGTTGCAATTCTGGCTTTATTTTTGGTTCTATTCGTAGTGATTATTCTGTTCTAATCGCAGCCGGATAAAACTGTTGCAATAGAAAAGTCTAGTATCTAGATGTTTGAATACATAAGGATTTTGTAACATTACTTGTAGGCCGTCTTTCCTAGGTCTTCGTCAGATTTTTTCAAGATTACATCTAAACAGTTTTGATAGGTCCAGAAATGAGGACATCATCCTTGTAAGATATGAACTGGGCTTGTCTGTTGTTTAGTGATTCTTGGGTTATAAATTGCATGAATAGGTATGGCGCCACATTCACTAAGCCGTTAAGAGACATGGACTGCAAAGCTGAGTTGTATTCGATTCCAAGTCTTGACTTTGTATTTTATTTGTTGTATCAATATGAGTTTTATACACATATAATTTTTATGTGAAAATTTCTACATGTGCTCATTTTTCCTGCAACCAAAGATACATCGACGTCATCATCCATTTTGTTTTTTGAGAATCTGAATGAAAATGGTCGGATTATCCTTCTCATCTTCATCAACGTCTGAGTTACAGGACCTTCATTTCCAGCAGTAAGTTTCTCTCTCTCTCTCTCTCCCCCTCTCTTCACTTTGTTCTTAATTTTGAAAAATAGAGCAGAATACTTTGTTTTATGTTTTCTAAACCATTTTAGCATAGAGACAGTATCATCATATTTTTATACCTTTGTGGTATCGTTAAACCCAAATACTTGCACACACCTGTTGGTCTTAGGTGTTATAAATGCTGGAGGGTCAGTGTTAGTGTTTTCGGCTGAGGAAGTCAAGATCATTGAAGAATTGCCTACTTCTGCTGGCCTACACCAAGTTATATTAATTTAATAATCTTAATCTTGTTTGAAATCCCCCATATTCTTAGGCGTACAACTGTACACCTGTTCATCTTACACGTGAAAATTGTTCATCAGAATGTGCCACACATATTAAGCCTTCATCAATGTTTTTTAGTAGTAATAAACTGTTATCTATCTCTTAGGGACCTAATATTTCTATCACATTCTGTTTTAATTATGGAATATAAATATATAATAATCTTTTCTCATTAATTAAAATTTCAGGATGTAAGACTGACATGGGTGCCTACAAATCATGTGGACATGATACTTGTATATATAAAGACTATTTTGATGACAAAATTGTAAATTGTCCTTTTATTAACTGTTTGGATGAACCCGCATGTCCAGATTTTGTATTGGGTAAGTAATTACTATTATCTTTACTATACTGCAACTTAAAGGTTATAAGTTATTCAAAAGACCGAAGCCTCATATATTAGTAAATGAGCGGCCATGTCCAGCAGCTTTCTTTGTGTTCACCTATTGGCTGAAAGTATTATTAAAAAAAAAAAAAATTAATCTTAACCTTGTTAACTTCTTGGGGACTCCAACGGTGTGATTCAGTACACAGAATAAAAGTGGGTAGCTAGTGTTCGTAGCGAATCCTTGTAACGAATATCAGAAGTAGGCTATAGATATACTTCGTGTTCAAGGGATCTCAAAACACACAATTCTGGCGAAAACTCAATTTCGAAAGTTTGATTCGATTGCAATATATCCATCATCTTATAGCAGCCAGAGAAAGTAAATGAAAAATTTAAATAAATGGTAGTTTCTTGAAAGAAATCGATTACTACAACAATTACAATAGTGGTAATTACAATAGTGGTCTTTTGTCTACTTTATAGGGAAAGTAAGATTTTTTTTTATTTTTCCTAATACAGTATCTTAGTGTAATTAGAGCAATTGTCAAAACTAAGTAAAGTTTTATAAAATAAAATATATTTTAATCAGACCTATCTCAAACAATGAGGTGATTAGAAAACATTTGCATACTTAATACATTTATGTTATATATTTTATCGTAACAGGATCTCTACAAGCCGTGCAAAGCGAGAAACAGAGATTTAAAGATGACTGTTTTTACTTTCTCTTACTCCTAGTAAGAGGAAGTATTGTCATCGTGTCAAATTTTCGATATTGAGTTATCCACCGGGAAAATCCGTTTTGAGGTCCCCTGAGTCCAAAAAAGTGGTTTTTAGCAAATGGTGTGTGTGTGTGTGTGTGTGTTTGCTTTTAAAGTTATTTCCTTTCTCCCAAGCTTTTTAAAATACTAGGCCACCGAGCAGCGTCGAAAGCTCCCTCTACGTTGTGTGTGTGTATGTGTGTGTCTTTGAACAGCATAGCTCAAAAACAAAATATCATAGAAAGTTCAAACTATATATTCCATTTAGTTAATCACCATGGGATCTGACAGTGGGTCATCTGTCAAAATTCCTCAACCGGAAGTACTACTTTACTAGTTGTTTTTTGTACGTTTTTTCTGATTTTCTCAAAAATGGCTCCAACGATTTTCTTCAAACTTGGTATATCAACTACACGTACAAAGAGCTACAACTTTTATTTAAAACATTTCTCCGGGAAAATTCATTTAAGGGCACTTCTGGGGGACGGGTGGGGTTAGGTTTTCATCTTAACTGCTATTTCGGTTTATTAGACAATTCTGTCATCTAAATAATGTTAATTAGAATTAAATATGTTGTTGAAATTCCGAATTTGAAAAAAATCGTATAACCGGAAGTGCCATTTGTTTTAACACTTTACTAAATGATTTCACTTTTTCGCGATTTTCTCAAAAATGGCTCCGACGATTTTCTTGACACTTCGTATATAAACTAAACATGCAATGATCTACATGTTTTATCTAAAACATTTCTCTGGGAAAATTCATTTAAGGGCACTTGTGATTATACAATTCTATCATCCAAACAAAATTAATTAGAAATAAATAGATGGCCAAAATTCCAAGTTTTAAGAAAATTAGTAAAACCGGAAGTGCGGTTTTACTGGACAGTTTTTTTAGTTTTCGGCGAATTTCGTTATATTTGATGCACAAACTGTAACCTTTGTCAATTATAATTGTGTGAGTGTTTTACACCAGATTTTTTTTTTTATATGTTTACATTTGCAACTATTTCTTTTCTTTTCCCAGATGACAATGAAGGAAGTGGATTTCTAAGTACTAAAGTCACAATCGCAGCTGTATCAAGTATCTTTGTATCATTTTTCTTATTTCTTGGTTGTATTATGCTATGTCGTTATATGGAAGTTATGTGCTGGAGTGGAAATAATAATGTTGATCGGGGAACAGAACTATCCCAAGTAGAACCTACAGCACCACCACTACCATCGCCAGACAAAGATCTACCACCAGCCTATGAGACTCTTTTTCCAGATGGTTGATATTTATTCACCTTCAGCCGCCTTTAAAATAAAAAAAAATAAAAATAAAAAAGTAGGTAATTATTACTTATATTACAAATTTTATATCCTAATTAAAAAGGAAAACGTCGCATTAATTATTTCTTTCTAATAAATAAACAAATGGATATTATATTCTATAATTTGTTACAAAGACCTCTAAGAAGAAATTTAAATGCCAAAAATTTTTTCGAAATCATTAAATTTTTTAAGAGAATTTGAAGTAAAGTTATAATATTCTTTATTATCATCATCCATTGCTATATTTTATTTTACCTCGCATAATTAAGTATTAAAAAGAAAATAAAATCATTTAATATGAAGAACAAGCAATTAAGGAACCCAGTGTTTAGTAGAAGACATATTACGTATTTAGATTTAGAGCTATAAAAAAATTTATTGACCGGAAATTTGGTTTTGTTTTATTTATACAACTTTTTATTCCATGCTATTTTTTATTATTTTATTTTAAGGATATTCTAATTATATATATATATTGAAAATATCCTTTATCGAAGATATTTTCAATGAATTTCTTGTTAATATGTAGATTTATCCTTAGATTTTAGTTTTCTTTCTATTTTCTTCTTCTTATTTTTATCTTAAGTTTTCCCTAATCTTTATTTTCCAATTCCTACTGAAGGACCAATTGCTGGATCCAAGCCAGGCTGCTTCTTACTCTTCTCAATTAAATGAACCTATTGTAGAAACCCGTATTAACATAAACTCAACATTAACCCATATTATCCCATAATCAATTATAAGGTGATGGTAATTCATCGTATACATTTTTTTCTTTTTTTTCTACTTTTTATTTATGATTGTCAAGTGCTTTTCTTCAGAAATCCTTTTTATCTTTCATACTTTAAGAGTATATACCGGATGTTGCTATTTTTAAATTATAATTACAAAAAAAGTAACTTTATAGTGAAAATGTACGATTTTTGTCTATAGTCGTCTCTTCGTCTATCAATCTCTGGAATTATATCATTCTGCAATTGATAAAAATTTTACAAGTAGCGCTACAACTCATCTCTGAGTCCTGGCAGCTTCCAGAAGATACTCCATCCATCCTGGTCCTTCGTTGCGATCTACCAGTTCCTGATTCCCACAGACCTTGGAATCATTAATACATTCCGTGGATTGGAGTCCTCCTCATCCATTGAATCTAGTTCTCCATAGAATGCATCTTATGGCATATTCTCCATGAGTTTCCCATTGTCACTGAGCACCATAAATTTGTCTTAAGATTCTTTTTTCAAATACGAGAAGTTATTTTTCTATGCATACTCGTTCTATGGTTCTCGTTTCTGCGCATCATGTGTAAGTATTGCGCATATCAGTGACTTTTTTCATCAACAACTTCGTGGCTTTTGTTAGTATGAGGCTTCTCATGTGCTTTTTGTGGGCCATAAAACTTTTATGTGCATTGAGGATTTTCTGCCGCATCCCGTCGCCTATGTCATTTTCAGCTGGTCATAATTCATCCCAATACTTGGAACTATGAGACTGCTTCAATTTTTTTTGAATCCTTACGTGGGTGTAATTGCCTAGACTTTGCTGCTCGTGGCCATATATTTCTTGGTCCATTCACTTGACAGCTATTTCAGTCACTAGGTACGCTTCCTTAGTTGCCGTAATGGTACGTCAAATTATGTTGAAATCATCCGTGTAGGCCAATAGCTGTACCAACTTAGTGTAGTACCTTCTATCTGTATCTTGGCATCTCTTAGTACCTTTTCCAACTTTATGTTGAAGAGCCAGCACTAAATTGCCTCTAAACGTGGTATAGTGTGTATTGTGGGCTATCAGATATTCTACTTATTTGTAAAGCTTCATTCTTTTTTAAGCGTCCAAAAAACTTGTAGAAAAGTCTTTGTAATCTTGTGCCAAAAACTGCCTGCAATAATACACTTTCATTATTCCTATCATCATAAAGTAGAAGATTTTAATTAATGTTAAAAGAAATCCAAAACCCGTTCCTTTTTTTTATTTACTATTAAATGCAGAGCTTACATTTTCCTCATTTGTATATATAGAAGTCATCATTTATTTATCTCTGGTAATACAAAATATGATACCAGTAAAAAAAAAAAAAAGTGTTTATTTATTTTTTCATCAATAAGATAAATGTTTATAAAAACAGTAACGTTGTATAAACTCTACAAAGCAAAATTTAATAAAAAGGTTTTTAATGAAATATTGAATAATGTTGTAATAAGCTAACAGGGTGCAGATTAAATAAATTTATTTTTACAAGTCCCTTGCCATTTTTTTTCTTTACTTTCGTAAAACTGCGAACTTTCTACCATTTCAATTGATATTTCTGCCACTTGAGTCAAGCTGGATTTTTGATGTTGTTTCGATAAAAATTAGTGATGAGCCTACAAGTTTTAATATTATACTACCCTTAACCTATCTGTGGTACGTGGCGAATCTTTTGGAAAAACCGTTGCATTTTTGTTTGCTTGTATTTATATAAAAAAAAAAAAAAATTCATTGAAACGATGAATGTTTTTGGCTTTGCGACAGTGATGGAAGGGATGGACCCCGGTACTGCTGCATGGTTCAAATATTTCGTGCCTTTACAGACTTAACGCCAAAGTGCCTTTCTTTTTTTGAAGATTTATTGTCGTCTAATAAACTTAATAGTGCGTGATGAATAATTCGATGTTAAATATTCTAAAAATAGTTAACAAATACAGGGTATATGAATGGCTCTGTTTTGTGTGGGTTCCGTGAAAAGAACTGACTGGCTAATAAAGTGGATACTTCATATTTGACACTATACTCAAGAACGTGCATTTATGAATGTTAACAGCATGTACTAAATACTTAAGGTGCATGGAAATATAAAACCACTTAATTAATATATATAAAAGTGATTATTTCAAAATAGTGGTTCATGTTATGTAAAAAAAAATTAAAACCAAAATAGAAAATTAGGTTGCAAAGTTTTATTGGTTTCACACTAGCAAACTATGTTTATCTTTTCTTTTTTTCCCTTTTTTCTTCGGTAATTACTTTTTGACAATAATTTTCAGTCATTACGCCGCTATAACAATAATATACCGCTTAAGCATCATATGTGTACTGGCTAGATTTTTGAGGAGGGCCATTTCTCTTCTCTCTCTTCCATCAAGGATTAATGAAGAAATTCAATTCATTTCCAGTTATTAATTGTCATGAAATTATAGACTTTTATACCAGTTGTTGGACAGTTTTTCCTCCTGAATTTTGGATAGGTAATAAATAATTCATGCAAATTGCCTTGGAAACATACAAAATTGCTAATAAAAACAATGGACCCAATAACGGTATTTCGATTGTACACTACATTAAAAAATATAAGTAAACATATATTTATTTCATTTTTAACTGTGATTTTTTTTTCCACTTAATTAAAAAAAGCTGAGCTTCTTTCCACAGTTGAAAAGTTTGAAAATGAAGTTAAAGGTCTTCATTTTTTTTTTTTTTTTTTCAATAAAATATTTTGAATTTTCTCTTAAGATAAAGGCTTCTTTTTTTCATTCCTGAATATTGATAAATGCCCCAGCCATTCGTAAATTATATGTAAAAGTTTCATTTCGAATTGTATACAAAATTTATAGTCACTTCACCTACCAAAATTACATATTTACTTTTGGTAATAGAATTAATAAATTCTCAGTTTTGAACGACTTAGAAACGTATTATCATTAATTTTCTTTTTAAATAATCTAATCAATTTGTTTAATAATGATGATTAGAACAGATTGCCACTTCAGATTTTTCACTAAAAAACAATAAAAAAAACAATTATTTTTATACATAATTAAATTTGATCTTTTCTAAAATACAAAATGTAATAAATAGTGTTGCTCAAAAATATTTTGGCAGGGTACTTGTAAAAAAATATTAAATACCACGAATATTAAAATAGTAGTATTAAATGTGTTTCAGTGAAAATTAAACAATAATTTTCTCATATTTTGAATACTAAATGATTTTCGCATATTTTTTTTATATGGGGCTAGATAAAAGGTTTGTTGATACAAAAGTGCTACCATACCAAAATATAAAAATTAAT
This sequence comes from Triatoma infestans, assembly GCA_011037195.1. Classification (NCBI taxonomy): domain Eukaryota; kingdom Metazoa; phylum Arthropoda; class Insecta; order Hemiptera; family Reduviidae; genus Triatoma; species Triatoma infestans. The sequence continues at coordinate 106,887 of JAAEAF010002940.1, forward strand.
AGCATTTATTGTGTCTGGGCGTTTTTTATGTACAATATGTACTGTGTGAATGATAGTGTGTCGACCTGGAGAGTGATGAAAGATTTTCGTATTAAAATGTTGATATTCTTGTATTTTATTACTATAATAAATTAAACTTATTGTAAATGTTATAGTATGTATTAAAAAATATATATATATATATAAAAATGATGAAAAATAATAATAATTATAAATAGTACGCTACAATTATTAGTGTACATCTTTTTTTTAATATTAATTTTAAGAATGTGTACATTGGTGTTCATTTATTAATTATTTGCGTTTGTATTTTTATAGGAAATTCTTCAAACGCACAAATTTGTCGTTAGCATAAAATTGTGATAAATGATATTGAAAAACAAATATGTAAACTGTTGAATATATGGGATTGCATATTTTGAATTTTAAGTGGTTGTTGGTTGCATAAGTATTTATTAAAACGTCATTATTTAAAAAAAAAAAAAAAAAATTAGTAAGGGTGTCGGACTTTGAATTAGTGTTCAAAGTTCTATTGAAGTTATTTTTTTTTATTAATTTGTTTGATGTGTATAAAGAGTACAATATTGAAATTTGTTAAATTTTGAATGAGAAATAGGGAATATCAACACTGCTAAACTACTTTTATTTTATTCCAGTTACAAATTAATAAATCACCGAACACAAAAGAATATCTTCTGATACATATGATTATATTTATCTAATGCACCATAATTAGAGTAATATAATTTATATTATTATTAAATAAATTATATTTCTATAGCGGCCCGTAGACGGTCAATATTATTGTAGTTTCTCCATAGACTGCTCAATAATAAAATGGCGCAATTATTAGTCTGGTTTGAAATTTTGAACGGTCAAGACGCTGCTGCTATTGTAGTTGATCTACTTTGTTGTAAAACGACAAAAATGGTGGATGAAAAAATTGGTATAAGTAGCGGCAGAAATTCACACAAGGAAAATTGATGATATGATTGAGTGGTGATATGATTATCAGAACTTTTTACGTGTTGATGGCCCAACATTTGATATATTGCAGGAAATGTTATAATAATGGAATTTTAAATTCAAAATTTATGTTTTTCCTGTTTAATATTTCGTACATTTTTAATATATTGTATTTCGTACGCTTTTACATTCCATAATGCTGGCAACATTATTTTATACAGCATCTATGCATACTATAATGAATACTTTTTTTTTCATTTCTTGCACTCATTGTTATTTAATAATAAATTTGAAAACGAAGCTCTGTGATTGAACAAGTGGCATGCTATTGCGCAATAATGCCCACAAACAATATTTCTCATATTGCGCAATATATTTTGAAAAGTTTTTGATCCACTCAATAATATTGTGCAACCTTTCAATCTTACCTGCACACGTTCAATATAATTGCACACTCTAGAATATAAATATTGCGCAATATAATATTGACCATCTAGGGGCCGCTTAACACTCTCCCTTTAACTATATGACTAAACACAAAACTTCAACTTCTACAAAATTATTTATTTTGTATTCTAGAAACATCATTTACGTTTCCTTAACTTAAACTTTTTATTTTGCATTTATCGCATTTTCCAATTGGTCCTTTCTTCTTGTAAAAACTTGTTTACTATCAGTGTACACGACTGTACTGTTTACCTACATTTTACTGTGTGATCATTTACTGTTCTCGGATCACATTCAGTTTTAAAAGTAGGTACTGGTCTGAGTCTATGTAGCGATAAGTTGGTTTTCTATCCCTGGTCGGGTACCTTCTTTCCTCTTGTGGAGCTTCTCAGGACTCTTCTTCTTGATTCTCTTCATTCACCGAATTCTGAAGCTCTTCTTCCACAGCTATTCCCAAGGTCTTAGTTTTCTTCTTCTTTGAAATGTTGCCCTTCTGTGCATCTAATATTATATTTTCGTTTATTCATTTAAAAATCTTTTTAATATCAAATTATTTTTGCCAATAACGTCTTTAGCTATACAATAAACCATTTTTAATGAGAAACGGCGAATATCAACACAAATAAACTTTTACTCAAGTTACAAATTCATACAACGAATACAAAAGAATATCTGTTGATACATACGAGTATGATTATATATCAACATGCACAAAATTAATCATATAATTATATTATTAAATAAATTACATTTCTTACAAAATTTCCCACCTACACTTTATATAAGCGGAAGTTTATTTAAATCTAATGTCTTCCAGATAATCAGATCTCTTTAAAATAAGTCATATTGTATTATAGACCAGGAGTTTTATTAATCACATTTTTTATAAAGAAAACTCAAACTTTCCGAAAAATGATTAAATATTTAAGTACTTGGGTCTTACTTGGAGTTATTTTCTTTTTTTTGCAAATCGGCGTTTCTCCTAAGTTGACCAATTCCTCTTCGAAGTCCCTAAGTAAGCTTACTTCCTTCTTCTCCAGGAGCAATTTATGGTAAAATATTATTTTTTCTTTTTTAATTCCTTTCTATTTCTTGCAGATCCGTGGTAGGAGTCTTTTTCTGTAGCCACTATACTTTGCTACCCAGCTGACCTTTGTCAAGCAAATCGAATTTAGAATAGAAATAGCTTTCGGTCTTGAGCCTACTTCCTTGAAGTATCTTTTTTGGAGGATCTTGCACTTTTCAATGTATATGAAATAAATACATTTTTTCATTTATTTATATTCTTATATTAGAGATCATCCATCCTTAATACACTTATGAAAATTCACCCGAAGCCTCCAGTTTTCATAGGATCCGGTGCCTCGGAATAATAAATACCCTACCTGCTGACAATTTGTGTTACTCAATGTACATCCCTTGCAGTTTAAGAAGAAAACGCTAACCTTTTTGGGCTTTTGCCCTAATCGCTTTTGTGCTGCTTGAAAACTGTAGAACGAATCACTTCTTGCCTTATGGGAAAAAATAAGATATGGGATTTTATCGAATTGAGCAGCAACGCTATACTTGATTGGACTTTTGCTTCAATCACACTTGTATCATCAAAATGGAGTTTGGGAAATTGTCGGATGAAATATCTCTTGCCTTGCGATTTAGGTTTTTTTGTATGAAGTAAGATGTCTATGAAAGGGGCTATATTATATCTGAAAATTGATTTCATATAGGATAAATTCTGATCTAAATCTAGAATGGCAAAGTAGAATTTTTGTAGTACTTTATGAATTCAGAGAACCGTCTGAGATAACACAGATAAAAATACTAATAAATAAGTAATTTAGAAAGCAGACAATCAATCGGAACTAAATAAGAAATCAAACATTAATTGAAACTGTACAAAAAATTTCTTAAACCCTATTATTGTTGCTTGTTACAAATTTAAAATAAGAATATTATTTTTTTTACTATTCAGCAATTCTACGTCGCGCAGCCCAGTATAAAAAAGGCGCTGGCGACTGTTGTTAATCGTTTAGTTGGAATATCCAGGGGGCACGTGAGAACAACTTTATTTCCCAATGAATAATTATGCCACCACGACCGCTTATGATTTGATTGGATCCCAAGTCCAAATTTTATCTCTTAATGTGAAATTAAGTTTCATAAACAAATATTCTGAAGACTGGTAAGATGTGCCACAAGAAAATAAGAATATCCCACCATTATAGGTTGAACAATTATATGTATTTCCTTTGTACTTAGTATAAACTTTGAGTTGTATTTTTGTCATTTTGATTGTATAAAATTTGGTATTTTGTTTTAGTTTTAAGGAAACGATAGTGTACCTAATTTTGTAATATATTACTAAATTGCGAGTAAAATGTCAATTACTTTTTCATTTGTACATATTGGTACACCAAAGATGTGACGTTTCCTTGATACTTTGTACTTTTCATTGGTTGTAAAATACAACATTTATTTCGTCCATTCCAAATAGATTATTTATATTATATTTTGCTAATATTTAACACTTATTATTAGAAACATTTGTTACCTTACCCACAGTCTCAGTAACATTTAGAGTTGGCCGATTCATATTACTTTTTCTAATTAATGGTTTTGACTTAATTTCTTACATATTTTCCTTTAATGTAAATTGTCATTGTGTGATATACATTGTACATTCTTTAATATTTGTGATAAAAATGAATAAGTAAATATTATAAAGTATATTAAAGTAAAAAAAAAAAAAAAAAAAAAAAATACAAAACATATATTTATTGCGGTATTTGGTTTGTACATGCATTTTATTGTATTTATTATGTAAAAATTTAGCAGGCCTTGTATTACAACATCTTATGTAATTATTATTTTTATTAATTGTATCGTGAATTATTCATAATTAGTTTTATATAATACGAGTATAATTATCTAGTCCTAAGTCATATTTGGATAATACATTACTTTTTTGTTATATATATATACACATACATATTATTTCACTTGATCAATAGAAAGATTTAAAAAATAAAATAAAAAAGTTTTACATTTTACATAAGTAAGAACTCAGCCAAAATTCTTTGCATTTTTTTGTATATAAAATATTTGCACAAAAGTTACAATACTCCTCTCTTTGTAAATAACCTTATATTGTGTGTTCAGATTTAATAATAAAAAAAACAACTATTTTTTAATATAAATTTTCCCTTGAAAACTTTTTCTTTTAATAAACATGACATCACACAATGGAATGGGAGGCTCATTGGTATAGGTAAGTATTATATGGCATGTAGTAAATTGGTTGTAAGGAGGTTAGGTAGTAATAATTGTTCTTTATTTTTTTAAATGCCAGCAGCGTCCACTCTAGCGGTTACGTCGCCCCGGACAAAAAGACAAATTACCGCCCCTTAAGAATATATACACTACCGATCAGAAGTTTGGGATCACTTAAAAAATTGGGACATGAACCTACTTCACTATAGTCGATTCTTACTATAGTCGAACATACTTCACAATTGATATTCTTAAAGTTGCTCTTAAATCTGCCATGACAAGTCCCCAATAGTTTCGTTCGTTGGAAGTTGAATGACGGCAAGTGAAAACCAAGATTTTTAATAAATCTATAAGATTCTGGCTGAAGATTTTATCGATGTAAAGCAGCTCACCTCTGAAGATATGCTATAGAAAAGACTTGTGAAGCTTTTGGATGGTTCTGACATTCCTTTTAACTGGGTGGCTCTTGTGATAGAAATACTTTATTCTATAGGAGCGCAGGACATCTGGGAGGCGCAGCATGTGTTCGTGGTCTCTAATAACTTAAAAAAATCTTTCTCTAAACTGACGTCAATTATGTATTCAACTCTTCATATAATATCTTCCATAGATTAATATGTCTCTTGGCAAATGGTAGTTCATATGTTAATATTACGTGCAATATCATTAAAACCAGGTTGATAGCTCAAATTAGAGTAGCGTGATCGTCACCCCAGGATTTTTTATAATGGAATAGCCCATTTATTTGATCCTAAAAGAGTTGTTTTACTTGTGCGGAGGGCATAAATGATAATATTGTGCTTTATTTTGGAATGCCCTTATTTGAGAAGGAGGTATTTTTACCTTCACACAGTTCTTATGTTTTTGCTAACTTACTAAAAGTTAAACCACTTATTTTATATTATCTCTGAGGCTTTAGAGGAAAGATATACATAGGTTTGTAAAGGTATTATTTAATACCTACAAGGAGATCCCTCAAACTCCTTCCCTAAAATAATTTGCATAAATGAATAAAGTCTATTTAAATCATTGTTACAATCTACTTTATTAATCAAGTATTTAATATAATTTTATAACTTTGAAGATTAGCCTGTAATGTTTCTTCTTATAATGTTTGTATTTTTTGTCCAGCTTTCGCCAGAAGTCAATCTCTTGCTATAGAAATGTATAGTTTCTTTAGGCAATAAATAAATAAATATTGAATGAAATTTTTCAAGAAATGTTTCAAGCAATTGGACTAGCCATTTCAAGAGATTTTGACAAGGTAAAGTTTATTGACAAGATTTAGATAAAAGTTCTTGAATTGTATGTTGGTAATTACATATAAATGCTTATATAAATAATGAATATATAGAATGGATTACTATTTGAATATATACTTCAACAGTCTTAAATTTCTCATTTTAACATTGTATCTAAGTTATTACATACGATAATATTAATATTCGCAGCCGATTAATATAGCTTCCAGCTATAAAACAAATGTAAAAAATCTGAACTCTATCCTGAAAAAGAAAGAAGAGAAAAATATCATATCAAACATTATTCCAGGAAAATATCTTGGCAAATAATATGAATTTTAATAATATATATTAATATAATTAATATGTTCATTTATTTCTAGTTTAAAAATGAAGTGTACGCTTTTATTTTCAATTATAATGTACATCTAAGTAATTTTTCAGTTTTTGTGATTTTCTCCATAAAAACCCCGACGAATTTTATTGAATTTGGTATACTAACTATAAATTTTGTTGGTTACAATTTTGAAAACTGGAGTAAGAGAAATTTGTGTGAGTGTTTCACACCAGATTTTTTTTGTTTTCTAATTAATAAAGTAACTAAAATTAGTATATTTGTAGTTATAAAAATGGCCACCAGATAACAACACCTACTGAGAAATCAATTTTATTTATGGTTATATAGTTTGTCACTAGGTGTCACTACTTACTAGATTTTTTTTGGGGGTGTCCATTACTCTACCCTTCATAAAGAGCCACATTTTAAAATGTTTACATCAGAGGATGGCGCTGCGATCGGGTGGCAAATTTTGGAACTACAATTCTGTATATCTAGAAGCTTATGCTTTCTAGCGGCAAATATTTGAACTACTACAAATTCTAGATTAAGTAAGTGCTGTTACCTGGCGGTGAATTCGGAAACGTTAATTTTATTCGTTTTTAACTATTTTTCTTTTTTTATTGCAACTAAAATGTAAAATTTGTATTTTTTTTGTTTGTTTTATTAGAATAGTCCTAATTTTTTAGTATAAACTTTATCTACAACAATTACAAATTAGTATATTTGTAGTTATAAACATGGCCACCAGATAACAACACCTACTGAGAAATCAATTTTATTTATGGTTATATAGTTTGTCACTAGGTGTCACTACTTACTAGATTTTTTTTTGGGGAGTCCATTACTCTACCCTTCATAAAGAGCCACATTTTAAAAGGTTTACATCAGAGGATGGCGCTGCGATCGGGTGGCAAATTTTGGAACTACAATTCTGTATATCTGGAAGCTTATGCTTTCTAGCGGCAAATATTTGAACTACTACAAATTCTAGATTAAGTAAGTGCTGTTACCTGGCGGTGAATTCAGAAACGTTAATTTTATTCGTTTTTAACTATTTTCCTTTTTTTATTGCAACTAAATGTAAAATTTGTATTTTTGTTTGTTTGTTTGATTAGAATAGTCCTAATTTTTTAGTATAAACTTCATCTACAACAATTATATTCTTAAAGCAGCTAGAAAAAAGAAAAATTTTATATTTGTTCCTTAGCTCTATCTTTTTTTGTCTTTTATTAATTATTGAATTATTTGTTAAAGGGGGCTAATTGTGCCTCCAAAATAAATTATTTTCTCTCTTATTAAGTTGCATTTATTTATTATATTTAAAACCGATTTAAAATATTCTTCCAAATAAGGGTGTTCTATCCTGAGACAAATTGTCCTGCAAATTGCCGTCACAAGCATTGCTACTGGATTGATAAAGAGCTTGCTATATCATACAATGCAATCTTATTTAGGTAAATAGTATAATCTTCATCTCCATTATTTATCTGTAATACATGTCCACTAACCATTTATTTGCAAATGAATTATACAATAAAGGAATGAAGGGTGATTGTTTTATACCAGATTTCTTGTTCCTAAATCGCGGCAGTAGACTAAATAAATTTAGCGATGTCAAATCTAAACTATGAGGGAAAATGCAGACTTTGTCAACAGAGCATCATTTTGATTAGGAACATAATTTTTTTCTTATACAACCTTTATTTGAATTTTATTTTTCGCGTTACTTGTTTGTCACAGAAGTTTTATTTTCGGGACTTCATCAGTCATCAGTTATTTTAGTTGTACTTTAGAGAAAAGCATATTGCTATTGTTCCTTCAGAAAAATGTGGCCAATAAAAGTGATAAGAATTTATATGTATAAATAGTATTCAACGTTTAAAGAAAATCGTTGCAGCCAATTTCGAGAAAATCACGAAAAAGTGGAAAAAAAAATTCAGTAAATTCACACTGTCGGATGGATTTGCCGTGTGTGCAATCCAAAAACGTAAATTCTGGCAAATTGAATAAACTGGTTTTGTTCTTAATTTGTTTGCAAAGTTCAGCCTTTGCCCTTCTATGGCTAGTTGCAGCGCTCGCTCTAGCGGTTACGTCGCGCCGGACAAAAAGACAAATTGCCGCCCCTTCATATATGTACACTGCCGACCAGAAGTTTAGGATCAGTAAAAAAATTTAGTTATTTACTAAAATTCTTTAAAGAAAAATATAGTTACATTGTAATAAGAATTTTCCAGTGACGATTTATGCATAATACCTCCCCCATTTAAGTGGCACCTTTTAAAATAAATATTTTATTAACATAATATACCTCAAAGGATACCTTTATACGCCCGGAGCCCTTCTGCGGTTGCCCAGGAACCTCATTCACGCTTCCATCAAGGAATGGATAGAAGACCAGCATCTGCGATGGTGGGAAAGAACGCCTGGGCAGAGGCAGGCTAAATTCTTTGTTGATGCAAGTGGGAAAGAACGCCAAGGCAGAGGCAGGCTAAATTCTTTGTTAAGACATTTACCTACATTCACCAGGGATCTACTGAGCCATAGCCGAAGAGATATAAGAATAAGAGTGGGTCTACTAACAGGGCATTTCAGACGGCTGAATAGGCACATACACCATTTACTACTAGCAGACAACGCGTTATGCCGTTTCTGCAGGGCCGAGGAGGAAACCCCGGCCCACATCCTTTGTGTGTGTGTCGGCCTGGCAAGGACAAGGTTTCTTGAACTGGCGATTAGCAATCCCGAAGCCACTAGCTTCATGACGGTGCCACTTTCAGTTTTGCTAGGCCTAATTAAGAGGGCGAAGCTGAGGGATGTCATACCCAGATCCACAATAGATCCCTCAATGAAGGTCGCAGTGGAATGAGGCGTGGCCCTCCCCATCCAATCTAACATAATATACACTTTGCCCTTTGAGAAACAATTTACCTCTTGGATTTGTTAGTAATTCACAGAGAATAATTTCTTTCAAATTATTGACTCTGTTTATAGATTAGGACTTTATATTGTTTGTCAACAAATCATTGTTTATATACTTTTTATTTTATCTTATTTAATTGGGATTAGTTCACTCCTTGAGCTTCATGGTTTACGATTATATCTTTTTTGCGTTTACGAGTACATCTTATTGCAATGTTGATATTTTCCTCTTTTGAATTTTTGTTGACAAAATGGGCAATTAAAGAACTGAGTGTGCTACCAGAAATGCCATTTGAACTTTACATAAAATAGGGGAATCAGAACGAAAAATAACGGCTGAACTTGAAATTTCAAAAAATTGTGTTCACCGTGCTATCAAACGGTCAGCGATTGATTGGGAAAAAATCAGTATGCAACAGCTCAATGACCCTAAACATACTTCCAAATTATGTAGACAATACCTTAAGGAAAAAGAAGATGAAAAATAAGTGTTAATATGGCCTGGCCCTCGCAATCCCCAGTCTTGAACCCAATAGAACTTTTGTAGGATGAGCTAGATGGAAAAGTCCGCCCTAATTCTCAAGATGCTCTGTGGCAGATACTGTACAGAGTGTGGAGTAATATTGAATTCGAAATAATTAATAAATTGATTGAGAGAATGCCTAGAATTATGAGAGAAGTTTTTAAGCGGAGAGGTGGTCACTTTGATGGAAAAGCCGTTTAGTCGAAATTTATTTTTGGGAAAGATTTATACTTTGTAATGAATTTGTTATCGCACATAGATTAAAGAAGTATATGCACATAGTAAAGTTCAGAGAAGTATATGCTTGTTCAAACAAGTTCAAGCATCGTCCTTTACAAATTCTGCGATAATTTTTCAATAATAAAGTAAATATTTTTAGCTTTAAGACATAAACAATATAAATGCGCTGCGCACTATAAATTTTTAGCGAACGAAAAAATCGATTAGTGAAATTTGCAGAATATTTCTGGGCAAGTTCTTAAATGCTCCTTTCATTCGAATTTTATTCAAATACTTGAAAATCTTGAAATGTGCTAGTTGAAATTTAACTAGTTTTTTTTTAAGCGCATCAGCTGCGATGGCTGTTAGCGCTAGAACTCCATAATAAATGTCTCAAGGTATATAGTACATTCTGAGTATATTCCAAGACTTTCTTCATATCCCTGAAGTCTTTGACACTCATGTATCCACCTATCTAAATTGCCTACATCATCATCTCCCTTCACATCTGATCCATTCTCCAACTTACTCATTTTCATCTGCAAATATACAACCCAAACAACCTCGTCCCAAAGGAAAATCCAGTGAACACACACATCGAACATTCACTCGCCATGCACCCATACACAGTAAATGGGAAGCAGAGCACTCAGTTCTCTTCCACTTCCCAACGACCCACGCCCACCAAACACATTCTAAAAAAGATATCCTATACACATAATAGTGAATCTCTTATTTACAATAAATGGGTCTTTAAAAAATGACTGCATATCATATCCATATAGAAGAATTGAATATAATAAAAAAGTCTAATATATCTGATATATTCGATAATATTCTTCATTACATTAGAATCTCCTTTGAATAACACCTCAATTGGAGATGTTATATTAAATCTTTTCCGCCAATCAATCAGCCTAATACATTCTTCCATTACATGGCGAACAGTTAAAATTGAAGCATTACACTGGGGGCACACGGGTTTACTTTTTCCTAACAGTAAGGGGGAATATGAGTTAATCTAGTATGACCTATAGCCAGCCTTGTGAGGATTATTATTTCTTGCCTAAAAAAGGTTTACATATTAAGCAATTTAAGGTCTGGTCTTATTGATTTCAGCTGTGTGTCTGTACACAACCATATTAACTTCCAATTCTCTAAAATATCTGCCTTTACAGTACTTATCAGATCATCAATTCTTATTTCCGTATTGCATGTACACTTCTTCTATTCCGTGCTGCTTCTTTGGCCATTTTGTCTTTAGCTTCATTACCCTTAATTCCCATGTGGCCAGGAATCCACATAATAATAATTTGAAGCAAAACTAAGATTGTATCTATCTATAATATATGTCTAATCTTGTGGGACTGCCATATTTAACAAGACCAACCCCATACCGTTAACTATCTTCGCCAGCTGGATACCTTTCGCATCAGCTTTAGACGATCCCCATCACCGGTTGTGGCAATTGAAATCTCCTACCACAATTTTTAGATTCGGAACCGCATTCAGTAGTGTTTCCAGATGCTGGAAGTTCCAGTTTTGGTTGGGAAGATAAATATTAACAACTAGGTGCAGTTTGGCAGCTGTAAATGTACTATTGTGCATTGAATATTGGTTACCACATTTATAGCTTTGACGGAATAATATATAAATTAGATCTAACCATGATTAGAGTTCCACCATGAGCTCTAGAGTTGTCAATCCTTTCTAAATCTGATCTAAATATGGTGTAACACAAATATTTAAATTCTTTGTCCTGACGTAGATATGTTTCTTGTAGACATACAATTGCCGGTTTATGTGATTCAATCAGTGACCTAAGTTCATCGCATTTCTGCAAAACTCCTCGCGCATTCCACTGAATTATAGTTTCTTTTTTCGTCATTTATTTACAGCATTCATACCAATAATTTCCTTGGACAATACTTTCTTCTTCCTCCTAGTAATTCTATCTTGCCCATCATCTTGTAGCGTCTTAGATGCAATGGAGTCCGAGTCCTCCACTTTTGTTGGTTTCCTGACTCTTTCCAGGCTACTGTTTCTGATCTCTGAATACATTCTTCTATTTTATTGGTTTTGACGTTGATTTACATTTCTTTCAACAGTTGGCGGCATTTTGCTTCAAGTCTGATATTTGCTGTTTTTGACCTAAACATGTACGTCTTTACTGGTGCTCCAGTATTAGCTCCTGTTACTGAGGATTTTTTTGTGGTTCCAAGGAGTTCGGTGTGGCAGTTGAGTTAATTATTGTAGTTGTTACGATTCCCTTTGTTTTTACTGCACTAATTATATCTTTTTCTAATGTTTTTTGGGTTTCCATCTTTTAAAGAAGATTGAAGTTTCAACACATCTTTCAACAAATCCTTCTTGTATCTCTTAGCTCTGACAAATCTACTTGAATTGCTACTTCTTTTTTCTTGATTTGTTTATCTATTGGATAACTAGTTAACTTTTAGTTTGCTAATATGGAAGCTTTACTTTCTCGAACTACGGATTTGCCATTGCCTACCGTACAAGTTTATTTTTGTGTTGATTATTAAAGAAAATGAAAGTAAGGTTCATGAAACTATAAGAGTCAATAAAAAAGAAGAGATAATATCCAATACTGAAGTCGGTTGCAGTTCCACCAATTATCGATGTTCAAGATATCTTAGTCTGGCTCTAGTGGACTGTTTCATAATAAATATAGTTTGCACTAGTCTAGAAAATCAGATTATCATGTCACGCGAAATTAACAAGTTTTGCCATGCTGATCAAACATTTCTTGTAAATCCTTTCTCACTATGACCACTTAAATCTAAGATGATATTATGAAATAAAATAGGTCAATAAACAAAATTAAATTAATAGGAATGTTTATTTCTTTAAATTAGTTAGTTACAAAATTAAAATGATTACATTTACAGTTAATTAATTATAAATAAGGCACTGTTAATGTTCTAATGTCACCAGTAATTCCTCCTGTATTACATACATAAAATATAATTTTTTATGTTTTTATGCCGAAAAGAATAAATGTGTTTGAAAAAATTGTTTTAACTTATGCAAATGTATATAAAAACTGCTTCTTATGGTTGAATTTAATTTTATAGATTGTTATAGAGGATATTGCACTGTGACCTGTAATATCTATTTATGCCCCCGGAGCGTATTCAGTGCACTGTCCACCACCGATCTGTAGAGGCTCCTAGGAAGAAAATCTAAGGGCAGCACTGCTGGACTCGATTCCGGGACTTCCGCGGTCGTAGTCCAGCGCGCAACCACAGAGCTAATCCCCCTTCCCTAATTTAATTATACGAATGATTGTTGATTTAGACAGTAATTAACAAATCTGAAATAAATTGCCATTCTTGTTGATATTATGAAGAACTTTACTTAACATAAATATAAATTCAATAGTAAAATAGTAAAAATGAAAAATTAAATTAAACTTAAAAAGTTGCTTTCTTTTTCAACTTTTTTCTTTTAAAATTTCGCTAAGAATACAAATAGTGATTAATAAATAATAAAAAATTGTTTTTTTATTTCTGGTAAAATACAAAAAAATAAAATTAATCAAAAAATTATCGAACAAAATATTTTCACCAAAGATTATTAAACTAAGAATTATCTTGAAGGAGATACATTGAGACTGTTTTAAAAAACGCCAAAATCTCTACAATTTTTTTATATTTCTGGTATTTTTAATGTTAAAAAAAAAAAATTAGAACTTGTTTGCTCATGAACTTTGAATTGCTTAATTGAGCAGTCTTTTCTTTCTATTCAGAGCATTCAGAAGTAAGTGACTGAGGAGGGATATAATGTAATGTAATAAAAATATGAATTATTTAGTTCATTAGTCATTTACAGTTAAACAGAAAAAAAGTCCAGAGATACAAGAGACAGATTTCACACGATTTTATTATAATGTTTCATGCTTCCATGGCAATCGCCTTGCTATGCTACTAAGGAAATCAGAGTCTTCAGGTTATGATCGCAACCTTGAATTGGTAATAAGACAATTTTATTACAGGCTTCTACAGATAGTTGAAGATTGAAGTTTTAAACCAACCTGTGTGGTTTAAACATGAAATTTAAGGAAGTTTGATATATCAATTATACAATCATTTTTAATTGGTGAATTTGATTTAGCAAATTAACAATGACATTAGCTCAACTTACTGACAGTGATCTATTGTTCAGAAAACGGCTCATTCTCGTTATCTACTAATACCTTCAATTATTGTTGCTTGTCGATACAGTGTGTCGACAATTAATGCAAATAAAACTTCCGAGAGCTTGAAGCATTCAACTGTATTTCTTTCCTAAGCTGGCATCATTAGAGATTATAAACCTTATTAAATGCGCTAAGAAAATAAAGGGTACACCCTTATAAGTATGAGACTCTATAATAAGAATAGCTAAGTTTAACAAAATTCTACATTGAGTGTCGTCCCTGGATACGTTGTCGTCCCGGAATGTCACGATATCCTAGATGATATATTGCCAAGGTACTGATCTGGTGTTACAATAAATTCCGAGTATAAATAATGTATATGAATATATTATACACATGTGTTCTGAAGTATAAATCCAGCGGATCTGTGTTCTAAAGAATATATGCCAGCGACCAAACTAATATCTAGCACTTCATTCAGGCCAAACTTATGATAAGATCTTTTAATGCTGGAAATGAGATAGAGCCGGTAATGTAGAACGTTACAGGAAAATTCCCTTAAGCAAAAAATCTGGATGGTCTACGTCTCTCACCATCAGATGTTTAGATTCTCACTTAAGTGCTTTGTCATCAGTAGAAATAGCTGCAAAGCACTCGGACATTTTGGGCGATTAGGAAGAAAAAGTTAGAATGTCTTATAGCTCGACATAGAGGAAAACCGCAATTTTCTTCGTCAATCTAATGACAATCAGTTTATTATAATTAGAAATCAACATGAATTGGATTTAACAGATTCTGACTATGGATGAAAATCCGTAACCGATCAGAATTAATAAAAATAAGCATTCTAAGACGAAAAACCAATAATATGAGACAGTCCGAATATAACCAATTGCAATAGAAAGAATTTTAACAATAACCAATCTATTATATTCTTCACAAAGATTGTACTATCTTAAATACAAAGGTTAAATTAAGATTCAATACGCTTCTTGTTGCTAATTTGATAAATTCTTTACTCTTGATATTGTTGTTATCGGACCGACTTATATTACTGAGTTTTATTTTCTTTTCTAAATACGTACCTTAAAGCACTTCTGGCTCGTAATCAATGGTGGACAAACGATCAAGTGTACTGAAGTCATTTTCTAGTGGTGACCTTCCACTCAAGGGAGAATCATTAAATAAAATACAGCGAGCTATGAGAGTGAGATGTCGTTTCCTAGCAACCAAACAGTAAATTTAAAAAAAAAAAAAAGGAAAAAAAAACGTGTTGATCCATTTCGAAATTGTAGTCGGAATCTGCTGTTAATAATTAAACGGAATATTGCCTCTATCTATTTCTCTCTCTCTCTCTCTCTCTCTCTCTCACACACACACACACACACACACACACAAACACATTCATAAATTTCTAAAATATTTTTTCCTTATTCATTTTAAAGTCAATATTCAATTTCAAAACTTTAACATGATCGCAATAATTCCTGTTACGGTGGAAAGTAAAAATTCGATTTTATTTTTAGCCCATAATATTGGAAGTACGAAGAATGAATACCTAGGCGGCGTTAGCTGGTATTAGTTTTAATCGCCATAATTTGAGAATAACCCAATGAACTCTGGCTGAAGACAATCCTATAAGACAGACATGGATAGTGTTTGTTGAAGATCAAGACAATTGTGACATAGATAGCACCTTTAAAGAACAATTATTATATAAGATTACAAGCAAAGTTACCAAGTGCATGCCATTTTATAATGTTGAAGCCTAAGTTACATTCATAAAGAAAGTAAAAACTAATAATTTCGACGAATTGAAGATATTACAATAGCAACATAACTTTTTAAATGAAATAAGCGTAGTTATACAAATTCAATAAGAAATAGGTAATTTAAACTCTAAGTTAAAGCCATAAATATCTTATATTCATATACTTTTGAAAAAAAAAAAATATGATAATAATTATAAGAAGGCTGTATAATTAAATTCATATTACGATTTAGCAACAGGCACTAAAGTAGGAATAGCAAGGCCAAATATTTCGCATAATTTATTCCTAATAGGTCTGGCCTCTTCTACAGGAATAATACTCCATTCAGTCTCTGACAATATTGCCATAGCTGTATCTAATTTTTCAGCTGAACAAAATTCTTCTTCATCTTCCCCATATAGCATTAAAGCTTCATATAGTTTAGCTGCTGTCGCTTTGCGAAGCCAACCAAATCTATGACAAAGAAGAATTAGTGTTCGGCCAAGTGCACGTCTACATACATCTCCACGAACCTGTAAAAATATTAAAAATTAACTTTTCTATTAATAATTATTTAAAACTAATGAATTCCCCAATCACCAGTGTTTCCCACATTATCATTCCACTGTGCCCTCCAAACTGGTAACGTAACAATGATTGTAATAAAAATATGTAGCAATGATTGATAAAATTGTGACCCCAGAAATTCTCCTCTTAAAAATATTATATTAAATATTTTTATTTTTCTAGTTATTTATTTCTAAAAACATATGCTGGATTTAATGCATGCTTCGATAATGCTGACACGATTTATACAAGATGAAATGGATATCATTTGACGGAAAGTTCTTGCCCTCAATTATTTATTATTGTCCATAAGCCCTTAAATTAAAATATCATAGCAAAAACCCATTCACAGTTAAGTGACCTTTCAACTAAAAAGGGGAGTAATTTGGTGATTTAATGGTAATAGCATCTGCTAAATACATTTCTTTTTCTTTTTAGTAAAATCGAAAAATCAAACCCACATTATGTAAATGATATTAATGATCACATTAAAGGATATTAATGATGGTCGATGATCACAAAATGAAGCTACGCTATCACGGAAAATATCTCTGAGATGATCTGGTATTTTATCCGTTGTAGCGTGCATATTTAGGTTCGGATGTTCATCCATCGTCAAAGTAAATTTATCAAGTTCGTGCAAAAAGTACATATCATACCTTACATACAATCAACAAGTGTGAGTGCAACAGAAACATTAAATTGAAGTGAACTCTCTACACGACTTGGCGAATATGCTATGACGATAGATGAAAATTCGAAACCGGTCAGAAACAAAACTAATATGCGCTAAGCGGCGTTTACACGATCAATATTATTGTCAATACCAGTATTGACAATATTTCCATCAATACTCATACTAACCACTATCAATATTTCATTACTTTACACGATCAATATTATTATCAATACTACTTACTATTTCTGCCACTAGGAGAGTGTATTTACGTGTTTATACTAATCAGTTTAGTTGTTTTTCTTTTAACTTTAAAAAATGAATAATCGTTCTAAAGCTTGCGTAGCTATTATTTTGGCCCATGGTTATAGTTAGCTCTTTACCCTGCTGCTCACTTTATTAATATTGTATAGAAAACTCAAGGGGGACAGCTCTAATGTTTCTTATTTAAATTACTTCCACTATCGTTCACTCTTAATTAATTCCTATATAAAACATCGAAAATAAACATTTATCCTAATGACATATTTAATAAAATATAATATAATTCTGGTAATTTTGTGTTGCATGTTTTAGATACATTTATTTTTTATTAACACCTTAGAAGGCAAAATACTAAATCTTTATCTAACATTCCACCAAAATCAGGCATAAACAAGGAAAATTATTTGATTGACTTTTCATGTAGACATGTAGTGATTTAATATGCCTACCATTCGGAAGGAAAGTTAGAAGCCTATTTTCTCTCTATATTAAACAGCATGGCATATAAAAACCCTTTTTGAAACAAAAAATTAAATTAACTGCGAAACACTCATACGATTTTTCTAATAGGGCAATTGTCAGAGTTCAAACTGAAATGTTTTCTTAAAATGGAAATTTTAAATTAATTGGGCCAGTCAACTTTAATATAGTATAGGAGATGTTCATTACATAGAATTCTTTAACCTATTATAATAGTATCGCTTTTGTTTTGTACAGGTTAGTTGCAGCGTTCGATAAAACTATTGAACTGAGCAATAATATTGTCGATATCCCCTCCAATTCTCAGTATTGATAGAAAATCTGAATTTCATCAATACTCTTGTCAATACCGACCATCAATACATTTTTTTTACTTTACACGATCAATATTATTGTCAATACTCTAAAGTATTGTCAATACTATTGATCGTGTAAACGCCGCTCTAAGAAGGATAAAATACCAGATGTTATCCAGCATTGCGGACCCATCCACATATTAAACATATGCTTACAAACTTATCTTAATATGATGATTGTTAAACTTCATTCATTGTAGACTTTATTAAATGTTTTTCCTATTTTTAAAAAGCGAAAATGTTTTTATTATTAAAACTGGTACGATGTTTATAATATAATAATATGTTAATAAGCATAAAATGTGCTTGCTGCGGTAAATTATTTTAAATTGCATATTTGATTTTTTTTTTTTTTAAATTAAAATTGCTTCTTACAATTAACACCAAAGAAGATATTTACAGAAATTTGGCTAGCGAAATAAAAATTCCTTTACGTTAGGTCACAAAAGAGCAATCATATCAAATTTCAATTAGATTTAAAAAAAAAAGCAGTCGCCTTTACAAAAATAATTCATAAATCAGATAAATAAAAATTAGCTAAAAATACACAGACATAATTTATTATATTAATAAAAATTACCTGTATTAATTGGCAATAAAGATCGACTGATCCTAAAAGTTTATTTTTGTCTAAACTACCAGCTACAGCTGTTTTGGTAATATTAAAAATATTCTTAGCAAAATTCGACGTAGTATCATCTAAAATTGGTTTAATAGATCCTGATGATAAAATTTTTTCTAGAAAGCTAAGCATTGGTAAAAGTATACGATCCACTTTCATATTCGTTTTATAAATTGATACGATAAGCTCACAGATTCTTGTTAGTTCATTTATAGATTTTGTGGCAAGATAATCAAATAAACATTGACTTGATGTTTTCACCTACAAACAACATAAAAAAAATGAAAACATGAAATAAAATCTACTGTAGATTGTTACAGGGGATTATTACACTGCAACCTGAAAGGTCAATTGTGTCCCCGGAGCTGTCTCAGTGCACTGCCGGCTTCCGAAAAGTGTTCTCTAGTTTACAGACAACACTATCCAAGGGCAGTGAACTGTAGAGGCTTTTGGATCTAAGGGCAGCACGCTATTCAAATATGGGACCTCGCGTTGCTAGTCCCGCGCTACCATTGAGCTAATCCCTTCTTTCTCTCCTGGCTTACGCCAATTAAGCAGGGACGGGGACCCTAGTTTTTGTACTGTGTTTGTCATAGTCTGTAAAGGTTTTTGTGTATTGTGTACTGTTCTGACGAAGTGGATAAAGTAATGAGTTGTGGTAACCCGTGGGATGAGTACTCTCCAAAGTAACTGCATGCAACAAATACCCTTTGCGGGAAAATCTATTGTTAATATCTCTATTTTACAATGCTGACAATTTAAAATTCTTTGTTGGGCCCGCATACTGAATATATCTGGGATTTTATATGTCAGTACAGGTTTTTTTTTTATATTATTATTATTAATTCTGATCGGTTTAACTATATGCTATGTAGAAAAAATACGAAACAGGTCAGAATTATCAAAATTTAGCAAAAGAAGCATGCCGTGACGGATAAAACCCCAAAATTTCTTGAATTCGTTAATGACTCTTCGGTTATTTAGTTAGAGACCCGTTAACTTGTTAAAAACTGAGGACTTGGTATAGATGCCCCTGGAGAAGTTTCCATTTTATTCAGTCCAGATCACCTTTTTCTCCTCCAGGGATGATGTCTTGCTGGGATAGTGCTATGGGATAGTGGACGACGAGCCTTATGATATCCTGGGTGGTTAATAGAAGTAAGCAGTAGGGCATGGGACATATGTTCTTGTCATAGTAACAAATAAATATTTTTAAAAAAAAATAATGATTTCATGAAATTCCAAGTTAGAGGGAATAAATGTATAACGACTAAAAACAAAAAACTATTCATCATCCTCATTCGAAGAAATAAGGTTTCGGAACGAATACAAGTTTAAAACTGAATCGTAATTATTTTTTATTTTTTTCTTTTATTTTACGATTTTTTTTTTCTGTTTAGATCCTAAGAACCCATTCCTGATGTTTAGTATTTTTAGGTATATTCAGTATTTATTTGCTCATCTTCCCCTTTTTTCCAATAATTTATCCGACATTCTTGGGAACCTCTGTACTTAGGCTATTAATTTAGTAATATCTCTCATGGCTTAGATGCCAATAGAAGTTATTACTACCCTCTTAGCAATTTTTTAGTGCAAAGTACAAAGTTGGTACAGCTATGAAACATAAAGGAATCTGATCTTCTGTATGAAAATAGAATTTCAAATAGTCCTACGATTTTTCCAAAATAAAGGCTCTTCACTTTTATAGTAATGGTATTTTTCGAGAAAATTAATTATGAAGGAAATTAAATTATAATGTTAGGATATAACAATACTGAATTTCTGTATTTGAAACACTGCCTGTAATGCTGTAATTCAAGAAATGGTGTAAGAAAAAACGGACTATGATTGTCAGATGATTTAAATTTAAAATAATTACTTACCAGACTTTCAGTAAGACCGCCAACAGAAGCTGTAAGACCCAACAGTATAGATTCTGTGTAGGAAGGTAAATCTAACATTTGCGTAAATCTAGGAAATGTGTCCGCATGTGATAACCAGTTAATTTCATTTTTACATGCTTCTTCAGGAAAAATTTCTATTACAGCTTCTCTCTCAGGAATAAAAGGTATTTCTGGTATACTGAAAAAAAAAAAAAAGCATTATAAATAAATTTTAAGTTTTTCAATTTAAAGAACCTGTTAAAAAAAATATGTGATAATGCTAACTTATGAAGTAAAGTGGAGAAAACAGTTCCAGCTAAAGCTCTCGTCCTGTCAATTCTTTCTACAGCTTGTTGTGCTATCCTACATATTGATATACGAACTACTTCTTCTGTTAACAATTGTGGAGCTTCTTTTGTAACTAGTTGAAGTAATATCTATAAAATAATGTTCATAACAAATTTATATAATTTATTATTAGACCACGCCCACCACACACTGAGCATAAGAAGCACTGACTTCGCACTGTGCCAAGATTCTTATACTCTGTTTAATAACATAACCTTTTGATGGCCGAACTATCGAAACCGGTAGTTCACCACAAAATCAAAACAGGGGGAAAAATTATCCGTATTTTTCAACACTTTGGATCCAACCCACCTCAATCAATTTGTGTTTCTTTACTTTTGTGTGAACAACTACTTATGAAAATCTTATCTTCGCATTTAACGGACCACTTAATCATAGAAACTATTGAATTCACATCAATATGCATTTTAAGTGATAACGATCTGAATAATCCTAAAATATCAGAGATATTTTCCTTGATAGCCTGTTTCTTTTTGTGGTCATCGACCGGGTTTCGGGCGTTCGCCAATCATCAGGATATTTTTGTCAAAACAGTGTAATAATATGAGCAATACACAGAGCAAATTTACTTGATACACTGGTTGCAACTGATAGTTTTTTTATTTATATAGAAAAAATTCTACTGTAAAAATAAAATGTATAGTTTTACTGATTTTTCTTTAAAAAAAATAAATAATGAGTTAATTTATATCAGCAGTTTTATCATTTCAAAAATAATGATAGAAAATTCAAAATTAAATAATTATGTAATTATTAAAAGAAATAAAACTTACTTGTAATCCAGTCATTGATGCTTCTCTTACCCAGGCTCCTGTATCACCTCTATCATCTTTAGTATAATCAGTAAGGCCTTCGGTAAAACACAGTAGTACATCCAATATGTGTGCTTGGCAAGAATTCTTAGGATCTACAAATTAATTAATTCAAACATTACAAGAAATAATATTGGAAACTGAAACTTACAATTGGTTTTTCTTAAAGTTTGATTTTGATTTATAAATTATACTAACCACTGTCAGCAATGCCCACATTAGAGCATACAGAAGTGAGCGCTTTTATAGCATATCGCCTACTATCTACCCATTTCTCTGTATTTGATGTAATAAGTGTACATCGAATAAGACTATTTATTACAACATTCACCCATCCTAAAAGCATCATTGAAGGTATAGATCCTGAAACAAGAAAAAATTTCATAGATAAAATAGTAATAAATGTCCTATCGATTTAGAAGTTTTATTCTATCTCTTCATATAATTCAGGTTTTTCTATGACTATTTATATATTGGTTGGTATTCATCCTTAGAAAGAAAGCATCTTTAAAATTCAAACTATCCTTCATTTCTAAAATCTTAATTGAAATGCACGTTACAATGAAGGAAAAAACTTAAAGCTCCAAATATTTTTTTGGTTTTGTTTTGGATTTACAATAACACTGAATAAAGTGTACCCGGAGCTAACCAGGGATATTGACTGATCTCTTGGGTCATAAGAAGAAATGAGTCCTGTAATATTTCTTTCTCATCCTTAACTAACAATTCTTTCAGGTTTCACTCACATAGTCTAAATTCAAACAAAAAGGTAACTTCGAGAATAACAGATGTTTTGCTTTCCACTGCTGTGAATGACTGAAATATATCCATGCTTCCAATAGCCGCTGCATACAAAACTGCATAATTTTTCCAACTTCTTTTTTAAATAATGATTCTTATTTATTTATTTTTAAATAATAAGCGCAAGCAGCTAAAAACAATTTTTTTTTTTGTTAAGTTAACTCTTTAAGGAGGTATTTCTGGGCTCTTGACCAAATGGAATTTTTCTCCACTTATAATCCGAATCCTATAAGTTCTCCCGTTTTATCCTTATAACATAATAAGTTGAGCATTTTTAATTAACAATTATTACTCTATACTTTTTTGTATTTATATTTTCTTATTTATGGAAGATGTAAAATTTTTATTAAAAAAATAATTACATAAATCTAAAAAAAAAAATTTAGGTAATATACATTATATACAAAAATGGAACTATATAAAGTACTATATTATACAGTAATATAAACTATATACAGAAGCCGCCTGCTGGAGGTTGATTGTTTAAAACAGAAAATGAACATTTTTTAAAGAAATTAAGTTAAATTAGAAGAAGGGAGAAAAAAATTCTTATAAATACACAAGGAACAAGTAATAAAAATAGGCAATAATAATTTTAATAGCAACTTTAATATCATTAATAAAACGAAACTTCACTGCTGAGAAAATAATAAAAATTAAAATCATACAAGTGAGAACATAATCATCAATAATCATATAATATGGTAATTATGAAATATAAAAAAATAATATAAAAATACAGCAATGTTAAGAGAATAATAGAATTGTTTGTGTGACAGTTATTGATAACAGTAGCTTGGGGATAGTTATCAGAAATTAAATACGACTGCCAACTCACTTCTGTAATTCCATACAACTGTGGTGGTGAACTGAGCAAGTTTTTAGGCCAGTTACCACCATTTATTAGGTTAATAACAATTTTCCTCGTCAGAATATCAGAGCCAAAGATAGAAGAGATACGAATACTTTTTAGAATAGGATATATACAAACAAATCGGTTAGTGCCCTCTCGAAATTGTAAGTTACAAAGAGAATTTTGATCTCAGTCTCTTCTAAACAAGAGAGCCTTATAATTCAATTTCTCGCAGATATTGAGTTAAATGGTTAAAATTTTCTACTTTTTAAATATGTATTAAGTTTATTAAAAAATCAAATTTGGTCCTGTTTGCTCGCAGTTTGCCTGAAATGGATACGGGAATTAAAATGCAGCAAAAATTATAAAAAAAACAAAACTCTCTGAATAAGATGGAAAAGAAAACCATAACTCTGCATACAAGAAAGCGGAAAGATCCACAGTGATTATGGTACAATAAAGCATAAATAGTTCTACTGAAGAAGATAAGGGGATAACAGAAGCTGGTATTTTTTGTGGATGGCTGCTTCAAAACCACACAACTTGGTACCTGAAGTAGAATTTTGATGGAAATACTAAATGTAGTTCAGGCAGCAATCAAAACGCTTATCCTGTTATGTTGCAAGAGGTCAACTCTATACTCAAAATGCATACTAAGCTGCAGAGAGATAAAATGATGATTTTCCATTGGATGCTAGTGCTCTTGGGAATTAATGCGGATGAGGTTGTCGATAGACTTATCAGAAGAGCGTACTCTAATTGTTCACGCGTAGGCGTGAACTCGGAAGCGTTAGAGGGCTTAATGAAGCATGCAATTATGAAAGTTAACAAAGGATAAAGCTTTAATTGGCTTACCTTGAAGATGCGGTTATGATGAATGAGAAGCGTATGTTGAGCCGGAGAAGCTGTGAAAGACGCTAGGAAGCGAAAAAGGGTATAAAGGAGGCTG